>JAXQQM020074530.1:0-125612 GCA_034641835.2 Pinus albicaulis | reverse complement strand
TAAAGTAGTAGGTCTTTCGAAATATGAGGAAAATCATGAAGCAAGGCCTTGAAATCAAGAAGAACCACAAGATGAGATAACGTCTGATGCTGAAGGACCAATGGACCCAATCGATCCATATCCTTCACTGAGAAAGAGACCATCATGGCTCAGGGACACTCTCGAAGATGCTGAGGGACATGCTGCCCCGAGGGGGACATTCCGAGAAAGAAAGAAGCCGTGTAGATACCAAGGGTATCTGGCTGAGATGAGTACTATTGTACAATCTGAACCTATATCTTTTAAGGAAGTCGTAAAGCATCAAGTCAGGAAGGATGCTATGCACGAAGAATATGAGTCCATAATGCAGAATGATGTTTGGGACGTGGTTCCAAGACCGAAGGACAAATCAGTTGTCACCGCAAAATGGCTCTACAAGATTAAGCATGGATCTGATGGAAGTGCTGAAAAGTTCAAGGCAATATTTGTTTCCCGCGGCTTCTCTCAAAAGGAAGGAATAGACTATGATGACATATTTGCACCTGTGGCATGATATACCACCATTCGATCAATCATAGCCCTTGTTGCTATGCAAGGATGGAGTCTTCATCAGATGGATGTCAAGACCGCTTTTCTGCACGGTGCAATAAAAGAAGAGGTGTATGTAGAACAACCTCTAGGGTTTGAAGTCCAGGATTGGGACACTTATGTCTGCAGGTTGAAGAAAGCCCTCTATGGGTTAAAGCAAGCACCCAGAGCTTGGTACGAGAGGATAGATAGCTACTTGATGAAGCTGCGCTTCACTCAAAGTAATGTTGATCCGAACCTTTACTTCAAGGTTGTCCAGGGGAAACCTCTCATTCTGGTGCTGTATGTGGACGACCTCTTCCTGACAGGTGTTGACCCTCTTATTCATCAATGCAAGAGGGAGCTCGTTGTTGAGTTCAAGATGAAGGACCTAGGACTGATGCACTACTTCCTAGGCCTGGAGCTTTGGAGAGACCTGGAGAGATTTTCCTTTCTTAAGGAAAATATATTGTGAAACTTCTAGAAAGATTTGGTATGGTGGATTGCAAGTCCGTGTCAACACCAATGGAACTCAACTTCAAGAAGTTGAGTGGCAATGCTGCTGGGCCCGTATTAGCAAATCCTACTAAGTATCGTCAACTCGCAGGGGCTCTGATATTCTTAGTGAACACCCAGCCAGATATATGTTTTGCAGTGAACACTTTGAGTCAACAGATGGTTGAGCCTCATCACTTTCACTAGGTTGGTGCCAGGAATCTTTTGAGATACCTTCGGGGCATGATAAACCATGGGCTGAGATACACTGTCGGGAGCGTGACACTCCATGGATATACTGTTGCTGATTGGGCTAGCAGTGTGGTGGATCGTAAGAGCACATCGGGATGCTGCTTCAATCTTGGTTCTGATTTGATTTCATGGATGAGTAGGAAGCAGAAGTTGGTGGCTTTGAGCACTGCAAAGGCTGGATACATTGCAGCAAGTATGGCCTGTTGTGAAGTAGTTTGGTTGCGAAAGCTCTTTAGTGAGTTGTTGGACATATGCTAGATACCACCGTGATACTCTGTGATAACCAGAGTGGGATTCGCTTGACCGAGAATCCTGTGTTCCACGATTGATCCAAGCATATTGATATCAAGTACCATTTCATCCAGGATATGGTACAGCGAGGCGCCATAAGGCTCGATCATATAAGAACTGATGAGCAGGTCGCGGATATTCTCACTAAGCCCCTGGGGAAGGTCAAGTTCCTAACCTTATGTGAGAGACTTGGGATCGTGGAACGACCCTATGATGTGGGTCCTGTTGGACGATGAGCTCGAGGAGGTCTGGGGGGCTTGGGGGACAGCTTCTCGGAGCTATGATCAACCACAAGGCTAGGCTTGCCAAACCTTCTTGGTGTGCTTGGACCCCACCATTATGATTATTGAGTTGGTTTACCTCTCATTATCAGTGTCCCGTATGCATCCTACCCATTGAGTTCAGGGCTCATGGGAAGTACCTCTCATTTGGCCAATGAGATGGGAAAAGCTAGAGACCAGTAGCAAAGATTGACGGATGCATCCGAGATTTCTGTACTCTCTATCTAGGATGGCATGGTCCAACCACTTGATCTGGGATCAAGTCTAGTGAGGTCTCGGACCTCCGCCTGACTTCGGGTCAGATGAACCAACTTCAGGTTGGTTGGAGACTCTTTGTGAGTTTGATAGAGGTTTTAAAGCTTTGGGCTGAATTTTTCAGCTGGGGGATGATGTCTTTGTGACTGACCCACTTCTGTTCTGAAATAAAGAGGCCAGAAAAGCAACGGCGGGATGACGCACGATGTTTGATTGCACTGGTGGATGGAGTTCTCCCTAGTTGAGAGGGAGTGTTAAATTTGGACAACTAGGTCCAAACTCCATCTTGTGATGCTCAGATGAAGATTCCAATATTTTTATTGGATTCCTCTTTCGGAGAGGTGTAAAATCGATATAAATTGATTTTAATATGATGAGCAGAACATTTATTTTGAATTTATTATTTATAATAAATTTAAGTGCAAGTCGGCCTTAAGGTTTTACACCCCCAACAGAAGTGTCACACACCTCAATGATGGATATAAATACAGTCAACGTTGGAGAGCTTTTCACTCATCTCATCCACACACTTCTCATTGGATACAAGCATCTAAGAAGCAGTTCTCACATGGGAAAAGGAAAAAGTAGCTGCAGCTAGAAAAAGGACGAAATTTTTGCAGTTAGGGTTTCTGGACGAAATTTCTGCAGTTAGGGTTTCTGGATGAAATTTTCTGTAGTTAGGGTTTCTGGGCAAGTTTGACTAGTGTTGAATTTGGTCAACGCATGGTCTATTTGAGCTGAAATTTTGTGGAGAGTTTGATTTTTGAAGGTCGTACTCATTGGCACAAAAATCGAGGTCAAAAGGTTGACCAAAGTTGGAGCTGTGTTGACTTTATTGTTGCTGCCTTGTGTTGAATTTTCTGGGGTTGAGTTTCAGTTGACTAGATAATTGATTTGAGGATTGTTGTGACACATTTTGGGTTGGCCGACCAAGAAGACTTTGCTAGTTGAAGCATCCTGCTGACCACCGTAACACACCAACACATTCTCCTATTTCTGGTTTGTCTTCTATAGATCCACTGGTATGTTTTATCAGCATTTTTACTTAACTTTTTATGTGATTTCTATTTTAAAAGTAAATTTGCATCAAGCATAGAACATCTACAAAAATTTACAGGTCAACAATAAACTTGCCCTTTTGTGGAATAATGCACTGTATGATAATTGTAAGAAGACGCAAATATTGTGTTACATAATCAATGGATGCAAGAACAACATTATCACCATGTGCTGAAAGTAAAGTGATGCATGAGTACATGAATAAGTCCATGCTCCAAAAGAACAACACTGTTGGCCTATGCAAATAAGCTCCTGCCAACCCATTGCTCAATTCTTTGACATGATTATTGTCAAAGACTCCTCCAACAATGTTGCTGCAATTAGGAAATTCCTTCCATAATGGAAGTACTTCCTCTTCATCTGAGGCCAAGGAGTATCCCCTCTGAACCATGATAATTCCATCTTCCACTCCTGCAACATCATACAAAATGTGAGAGCAAATTTACGCTTGCTCCCCTAAGAACAACCCAAACAACAAAAGTTTTTGCTGCCTCCTCATACTTCCATCATACACATCGTATGATGAAAATATAAATATTGATATGAAGTTCACATCAACACCATGCATCCATACTCTTTGCTACTCAATGATGGAAGAATTCTGCCACATCTCCTCCATCCCCATACCCTTGGAAAGAGTATATGCCAGGTGATGGCCAAACTCCTTCAAGAGTAACCAGCGCAGCCAAGCATCCTGCTGCCCAGTATCATAAATTTGCAAGTAGATCATAGGCTTCTTTCTCACCATCCGCATCCACTCAATCATTTGTGGATGTCTTCTTCCATCCTCCTTCTTGGTACTCCTCCCATGAGGGCTACCATCATCCCAAATCAGATTTTTGTCTTTGCATTTCATGGGATTTTGAAATGTAATACTCCCAACGATCAATTTGATCCCATAAAGACCCAAATAGGTGGTACATAAAAACCTCCCATCATGATGTGTATGGCTCAAGAAGTGTGTTAGTCATCAATATTTTTCACTTGTTGGTGATGACTAGTTATAACAGCCAAGTTTTCCAACAGCCGATCTAAAAATTTGTCAAATTTGCCAGCTGGGAAAACACCCATAAATTTTTTTTGCCCTCCTACCTTTCAGTCCGCCCATGACGAGCTGAAACCCCGTTATCAAATCATACCTTGCCTCAGCCATACTAGTCTGCCCATCAGCTCTTAAAGGACAATCCAAATCTATTCAAACAGTCTTCCCTAAGTTAGGAAGTGGTGCTTTAAGGCATTTCTCCCTTGGCAAACTATCTAAGAGCCAAAAACCTCCATCTTCTATAGACCAGTCATAACAGACCTCCCACTCTGGTAATAAAGTTGGTTATAGCCCTAGGTCGTGCCACTAATACACCCTTAAGTCTCAGCAATACATAGACCATAAGTCAAGCTGATTTTAGGTGTTTTTACAGTGTTTGATGGATCTCTCAAGAACAGAAACATACCAGCATCTCAGAAGACAATTTTTGGCTCCACATGAGAAGACAACTTCTTCTCAATGTGATCTTGAGCTTGGGATGCAGCTATCGAGCAAAGAGTTCTTCATCAAGCTCTTGTGACCACATTCAAAACCTGAAAGAACAGTGAAAGAAAAGCAACACTGTCAAGAGGATGATGACATGACCTGGCAAAGAAACTCCTTCATCTATAAGCAGAGGGTTATGGACAAGTTTGGTTTTAAGATTTGCAACTGACTGTAAGACATATTTTTTTTTTAATAAAGAATGAGACAGTGAATAGGGTTTTCTGAAGAAAAGTGATGATTAAAGGCAGAGGTAAAAGCAGTAGTGTTTTTTAAAGTTTGTTTGCCTGCCATCATGTATAAGAGAAACCCTTGTCAAGCATGCTCATCAAACATTCTTCAGCAGATTCAGACAAAGGTTGAAAGAAAATCATACATTTCGCCAAGTAAAGTGCCTCCTTCATTCATAAGCAGAGGGCCAGGGCATTGACTGATTTCAAGGTTGACTGATCAAAAGATAAGTGGTAAGAATAGTAAGAGATAGTTGAAACAGAGAAACAATGTAAAAGACCAAGAAGGAAAGCAGGGGTACCACTGCAATCCAAGGGGTTAAACTTGTCTCTTAACAGGATTTCTTTCAAAAGATAGTCTGCAGCTCAAACAAAAAAAAATTGAAGAGTGGTTGATGAGATGGGTCATTGCAGAGGAAAAATAAATGATAGTTGTTTTTCAAAGAGTACTGAGCTTCCTACTCACAAAGGAATGTCTTTCAAATTATTTATCATAGTGGACAGAAGGAAATCTGAGCTCAGTTCCCCAAGAGGTATTGCAGCTAGACATAGTTGTTCATAAAATGCAAGAAAGACTTTGGCATGTTTTCAGATTCTGGAGAAAATTTCAAAACAAATATAGGCATGTTCCTTATAAAAAGGTCAAAGGTACCATATCAATGCAATTTGAGTAAAGAGAGAGGTGTTAAAGAAATCCCCTTTTAACGGACCAAGGTGAAAAAGCCTGAGTAAATGCAATTGCATTTTGCATCCACAGTCATAAAATAAGTTTAAAAGACACCTGACAGTCAGATCATTTTCACAATAGGGCCTTGTCACCTTTAAAGCAGCTAGAACAGACACTTCGAAATTCAAAGCCAAAAAGGTTAAATCTATCTCCTTGTAGGATGGCAAAGGTGCTCCATAACTCATTGGTGTATTGTTGAGCAAATGTTACATTTTGAAAAGGACATGAAAGGGTCAGCAGTGGAAAAAAGTTACTTTTCAAATATGTAAATCCAGTGAAAAGAGTTTGACCTCTTAAGAGATTCATATGAGTGAATGGGTTAAGCCCTGTTAAGGCTGTTAAAAGCATGCATCCTTTTGCCAACATTATTCAAAAAATGGGACCCTCATAGCACAGTTAAAACCATTTGGGTTTTTCAAAAGCAAAACAAGGTATTATTTCAAAGAGCAAAAATTTCAAAAACCCTTACAAGTATAAGCCAAAGGGTTTTTCGTTTTGTTTTCATTTAAAGGAACAAAGAGACCGTTGCCCCCACTTGTTTGGCATTTCAAAACAAAGAACGATTCCTCCTTTGCTGGTAAACTGAGTCAAAGAAGAAGTTTTGAGAAAATTCACAAGTTTTTCAAGCTTTTTCATCGCGCGGCGTGCCTGTAGGATTGCGCGGCGCGCTCAGGCGCACAAATTACATAGGGTTGAACTACCGCGCGGCGCACCTGTAGCTTTTTGTCCTGTAGGCCCGACAGTGACCCGGCAGCCAAACTCTGCCCGACACTCTTCATTACAAACGTGCTGCGCACACTTAATTGGTCCAAAAGCCCTCAAAACAGTTCTGGAGGTTGCCCAAAGCTTTTAAACAATGCCATCATCAAGTCTCAAGGTATTTCTATGTGCCTCCCTTAGGTTTTTCAAAAACTGTTAAGTGGTGCAAAAGGGTAAAAAATCACAGTCTAAACCATAGTTTTGAGTTTTGTGTGAAAACGAAATTTGCTGTGTTTCCGTTGGCTAGAAGTGAAACATTAAAACTTGTGAGTTCTGTTGATAAGAAGAAGACATTAAATGACTCTCAAAACAAGTGGAAAAGTGGAGCAGTTTTGAAGAATAGAGCATAAGGTTTTAAAGGGTGAAACTGTAGGTCTATGTTCAAACAGCAGTAGCCATCCAATGAGCATTTGTGACCTTCCAAAAATATCCTCTGTATGTTAAAAGGAAAAAAAGCAGTGTTGTGACCTTCCATGCCATAAAGCATAATTAGTGAGTGAAGCTACCATTGCATTCAGAGGTGTTTTTGTCAAACTTTGTGTAACGAATAGTGGAGTATAAAGAGGGCAGTTTTTTGTTTGAAGAGGAGTTTTGTTGTTGAATGCTACAGGTCTTTGAGCTCACACCAAACATTACAAGCTCTGTCACCTTATCTTATAAACACAGTAACCTTTGACCGTGTATATGCCTTTTTGATTGACTGTCTTCATATTGTTGAATCTACTGGTGAAGTGGCCTACAAAGAAGAAAATAGTGTCTTGAACTAAGAAGATTGTGGTTTTGTCTTTGTCTGAAATACAAGGTTATACTGTTGTCCTCAAAATACCAAAAGGCAAGGTGACCTTACCACAAAACACAGAAAACAATCACTTTGACTGTGTATCTTTTACTCACTGTGTTTTTGTTCTTAAGCTTACTTGTTGAGTGACATACTAAGTGAAAAGCATTGTTTTGGAAAGGGCAGAGAGTTGTGTGTTAAAAGGGCATTTCACACTACATTTGAAACCATTGTTTCTTGATCAAACAGTAAGTTTATAGGCTGAGACAAAGTTTTGTTTAAAAACACATTTCAAAAGCTTTGAGGCAGTTTGGTGTTTTAGAAGCACATCTAGAACAAGATGCCTCCCAGACAGGATAGTAGGAGTGGGTTGCACAAGAGGTATGAGCCTATCTCCACCGAAGAGGTCAATGCACACCCATCAATCTTATTCAATTTCCATGAGGTGGGGTGCTTGGATTTTTACCAAAGGGTACAAGAAGTCAAAATTTTCTCTCCTCTAACACATCTGTACGCTTTGAGGTTCAGAGACAAACATTTTCAATTGGCAGGCCTTGATTTCAAGTTCTTCCCGAGATCCATATCCAAGGCTACTAAAATTCCTTATATTGGTGAGAAGTGGTTCAAACAAAGCTATTTGGACTTAGATGACTACAAACCTTTCCTCAAAGCTTGAGCATAGAGAATCATGCCCTGCTATTTTCCCTTTCTCTTATCTTCTAGCTAGCTATGCCCCCCTCATGAAGATTATCATGAAGTATTTCACTTGTTAGGGGAGATTCTCTCGTGTTTATGCATACCACATCCGACTGTTGATGCATTTCACAAGGACCAAGCAGCTGAATCTTCCTTTCTTCTTGTGCAAAAGCATTGAGAAAATGGCCTCCTCTGTCCAAAAGAAGCCTCCGTCACAGCAAATAGCCTCTCTGTTCCATCACTCTCTCATCAAAATCATCAGCCTTCACCAGCTTGAAAAGAGATAGGTCTCGTGGGATGTTTTCATCAGTCACCCGGATTTCTCCACTGTCCCTCCAGTCCATACATCCCCTACATCCCCCACTCATCGCCCCTCCCCTTCTTCTAGCAGGCCTACTCCTAAAAGGCTCAATTTAACTACAGCACAAACAAAAGAGCATGGAGAAGGAGAAGGAAGTGGCCAGCAGGTGGAGGAAGGACATGAGCATGAAGAAAAAGATGAAGAGCAACAAACTGAGGATGAGGAGAACAACATGACAGTGATAAGGGTGAGCAGCAGCAGGAACAAGAAGAGGAGAGTGTTGAACAGCAGCAACTCAGTGGTGATGAACAACATCAAGGAGAGGAAGGGCAACAGTTTGAACAATAGCATAAGGATGATGACCAGGGGTAGCAGCTTGAACAACAGAATGAGCAGGAAATTGAGACAGAACAGTAGCATGGTATTGATGGCCAAGGGCAGCAGGAAAGTGAGGCAGGGCAACAACATGATATTAAGGAACAGGGGCAACCTAAATAAGACACACAACAACCTCCTCAAGATACACAACTGCCTCAAGAATAACAACAGTTTCAAGAAGAGAAGGGGCAAAGCGACAAAGGAAAAGGGGTCATGCCTCTCTCTCCTAAAAAGACAAAGTCCCAGACAGCTAGAAAAAGATGTTAAGGGTGGTCACTCCAAATGTGAGAAGAGCTCTTCGAAGCAAAGGTAAATTGCCTAAGAAGCCTATCATTGATTTGCCTAAAAGGAAGAGCACTAGAATAGCCACCCAAAGCAAAGGGAAGGGCAAGGTAGAAGGAGGTCATGAGCGAAAGAGTGCATCCAATATCATCCCAATCCAAAGTGATGATAGTGATAATGAGGCCCGCATTCTTGAAAACCTTTTGATCCAAAGAGAGAGAGAAATTGATGCATTGAAAGGTGATCTTCATAGGGCAAGGAATTTCAATCATTTTCTACAGATCCAAAACAGGAAAATGAGTGTCCATATGGCTGTCTATGAGACACGAGCGACCAAGTACAAGAAAGAGGCTTCCAAAGCCCAAGCAAGGATAGATGAGCTCATGGGCGATTTTGATGAAAGTGAAGAAGAAGACCAGCCTAGGCGAAAAAGGCCTAGAACCATAGGGCTTAAAAGAGCCCTTGAGAGGCAAAAAGAAGAGGAGAAAGCCCTTCTCAAATCCACTCCTCTCACAGCATTGTTTGAATAGGAGATAGAAAACAATAAGGAGGCGTGGCTTGAAAGAGTCAATGACCATTTGGAGAAGAAGTTGGAGAGGGAAAACAAAGATCTAGAGCTTCAAAGGAGAATGATTAAGCATTACCAAAAGTTAAATCAGTTTGCTCGGCGCAAGTTAAAGGCTGCCCAAGAAAAGCTAAAGGAGGCTAAAGGGAAGTGCCCGGCACGGAAAGTGAAGAAAGACACATCGGGGCTTGAGATTTTGGCCACTTCTTTAGAACATATTGCAAATAACCCTTGAGGGTCATACTCACCGATTTTGGGCAAATTTTGACATACTTTGGTTTTTTGGCATTTTTGAGTTTTTGGTCAAAAATCATGAAATTCGCCATTTCAGTTTGGGGGATCGACAAAGGAGGAGAATGGTATTATTGGATGCCATAATTTCAGGAGCATACTCTCAGCAATTTTCAAGACATTTGGAGATCATTTTCTCCCCCAAAATGGCGAAAAATGCTTGCTTTTTGCACACTCTGCCCGGTCTATCAGCAGACTGTAATTTTTGGTTTTTTACACACAAGTTCAGTTTTGGAGAACTTCCAGGATTCATATTGGGAAAATTTTAGTTTTTCCATAAATTAAACACTCATAGATTTCCAACGAGCTATCATGAGCCTCGTTTCGATATCGGGAAGGCTGCCAAATGTTGCCGGCAAGTCAGGGGACCTTTTGCTGATGTAAATTTTGAACCTTTAAAAACTGATATTTCCTTATGTGCGTTTAGCTATTTTTGCACATGAGAAGTTATGAAAAGTCAATTTAATTCCCCTTTTTAGCATTTTTTAAATATTTTATGAGATATTTTGTGCCTTGGGCTTTGCAAAGCCTCAAGGACAAGTTTAGATATTTTGATTAGGCCAATAGGATGGCAAGTTGAACCATGAGGTTTTCCTCACTTTGGCCTATATATTCCAAAGGCTTTCATTGTAAACAAGGCTGAACTTGATGATAGAAGAAATATATGGTCATATAAGCTTTGGAAGAAATACTTGTCTCATGATTTTGGATTTCCTCTTGGATGTTCTTGGATGATGAATAGAGGATTGTTGTTGGATTCCATGACTTGGTAGAATGGTATAGTGTCTCTTTTTTTTTTTTTTCTTCTAGTTTCCATTCATGAATACATGTTTCTTGCTTGCTATAGATCAGTAGAGAACAAATTTGAGACATACCCATGGAGGCACCTCAAATTTCTTGTTTCTTCATAGCTTCTTTGTTTTCTTCTTCCTAAGTAACATTAAAGAATTCTTGACTGCTCTTTAATAATTTAGGATATTGTTGCTTGTTTCATTCATGGTTTTATACATGCTAAGTATGATTTACGGTATGCCTTGCTTACCTATGGCTAGTTGTATTTCCATCCATGAAATCTCTCTTTGACTGATTAGATTATCATTTTGTTGAACCAAAGAGGCCTGGTTCCGATCTAGCCCTTTGCCTAAAACTATGAAAATCTTGTTGTTAAAAGTGCCCAATAACTTGAAGTACTGTGTTTAGGCATTCCGGCATAGTTTTTTTAGTTTTTTGTCTTCCTTAAGTGTTTTCCCCAAAGTATGAAAGCCATTTCCCAAAGTTAGAGGGTCATATACTTCTATGCATAGCTTGAATGTTTATTTCTATGTATTGATTAGCTTATAGTTACATTTTGCATGATTAATGGTTTGCCCTACCATGTTTATGTTATCTATTAAACTAGTTATGCTTGAAACTCTTTGTTGTTCACAAACTTGATGTCCATTTACTCCATTTTGTCCAAGGATCCTTTCTACCTTGAATCAAATCGGCCCTTCAACAGCCTTGTATCACCGTCTGATAGATTTCTTGACCTTTTCGACCCCATAGCCCAGTTGATATGACATCTTTTTACCTATCTTATATCTTTGATCAATTTCATCCCTCACAAACTAAAAATCAAAACCAAAAAAACCTACCTTATAACTAGCCTAAAATCAAAACACAATAAGCAAACACACAGATATCCTTTACACATATAGAGAGAGCCCTCTCTGAGTCCAGGAAGGCTAGGTCCTTGGGCTCCAAAGCTTGGTTTGATGTTACACTGTCATTTGGTTTACCAATCAGCCAAATCATGGGACCCTAACATAATGGCGATCACGGTGGGACTTTCTGAGTTAGTGACAATCTAAGTACTCCTTAGTAACTGTCGAAGTCTCATTCAAACTTAGAAAACTTAAGTGTTGTCCGAAGAGTAGAAAATAGCTCCTTCACCATCTTAGCAAAATTATGAGTCAGTTATAGGAAACTCTTCCAAACCTTAGAAATACATAAAACTTAGAAAACCCAAAAAAACTCCCTTAGATTGGTTTTTGTCAGTACTGATGGTGGACCATACACATATACCTCAAAAAAACCAAGTTCCACCTGGCGACTCCACTAGCCTCTAGTAGGCCTTATTATTTTACCGAACTCTAGATTACTATCCGATCGACCTATCCCACCGCTCACTAACATAATGGCGATCATGGTGGGACATTACGGAGTACATGACAGTCTAGCAAAATCTTATAGACTCTTTGGTCCTTCAAACACTAAACTCAAACTAGTAGGCTTTAGAATCATTTAGAGTAAACTCTCTGTTTCACCATCTTAGCAAAGTGATGAATCAGGTTTATAACACTCTCACATACTAGGCTGCACATAAAACTCAGAAAAACCCCAAAATATTCCCAGATTGGCTTTACCCTAGTTACTGGTGGTGGACCAAAGCTATGTCTTTACAAAAACAACCAAGTTCCACCTGGCGACTCCACTAGCCTCCAGTAGGCCAAAAAATTCCATTAAAAACTAAAAATTCATAAACCATACCTTTCTGCTAACTCATCCTTCCAGAAACTTAAATTTACGGTGGAAACTCTGTAATTTGTGACAATCTAAGTGTAACTTAGCGATTCAGAACACCTCACCATAAACATAAGAGATTAGTAGAAACCTTCTTGCCAAGAGAACCATTAGCTTGTCCATGCAGCCTAGCAATCTGTTGAAACCAAGTGAATCACTCTTCTTTGCAAGTTTCCATTTAAAAGTTGGCTATCAAAATTTTTCCCAAAGCATCTTTGATAGTGTTGGTGGTGGACCATAGTTCTCATAGAAATCCACCTAGCAACTCCACTAGTCCATCCCTTTAGGTTTGACCACCTTTCACATTAGGAAAGCTTTAGAGAGGCCATCCATCCAAAACATTCACAAGTACCACCCTCTCTAAAGTCTAGACTCGAAATATGGCTTCACGAAGAATCTACACCAGATCTCATCCAGACCCAAATCCCCCTATCATAGTAGACAACCCAGAGAAGATTATGTGGCAAGTTTCCGAATCTGACAATCTAGCTACCGATAGGTCCATCTATAAAACAAAATTAGTACCTGAACATCTTACTGCCTTGCAGGATTCTCCCTTTGACTTAAAATCAGCGAAAACTCTTTTGAGAAGCAAGTCACAAAGCAAGACAGACTTTGACGACCTTGAGCCCCTAGATCTGCCACAGAGTTCTAGAACAGAAGCCTCACCTACCACACCTCCTGACTTTCATCTTCTCCATCACTTTGGCTCATACCATCCCAGATTTTCTCAAAACCAGGTCATTAGTCCAAGTACTTCTGCCACACCTATTCAAACCACCTCAGCTCATCCCACAAACCCTAATCTTGTACATCATCCATTAGCTCCCGTCATGGCAGCCTGGTACACACCTTTGGTGTTACCACAATCTTTGGCTCCCCTACCAGATAACTATCAAGACAAAATCCAACACTTTATCGGAGAAGAAACTGCCACAGCTCGACAGCATGTAAGTAGGATTAGCGATGCTTTTGAATACTTGGAAGTACAAGACGAAACCGTCAGAATGAGAATGTTTGCCCAAAGCCTGGGCGGAGAGCCCAAAACATGGTTTAAGAGCTTGCCTCCAAATAGCATCTAGAACATCCTAGAACTCTGCCACGTCTTCATAAACAAATGGGAAATCCGAAAGAACCCTATTAAAATCCTGTCAGAATATAACAATCTAAAACGGGAAAATGGAGAAAGTGTCCAAGAATACTGCACTAGGTTCAACAGTGTGTATAACGCCCTCCCACCTCATTTCAAACCCCCACTTGGTTCAGCCTTGGCAAAATTCCCCGAGGGTTTTGATCCAGACATGACATATCAGCTAAGAGACAAGGATCCCCCTACCCTAGAGGAAATGCAACAAGTAGCCATAAAAGCAGAGGCCAACTTAGCAGAAAAAAGAGCTAGGACTAGATCAGAAAGAAAAGTCACATATAGAGATGAGGTCTCCACTTCATCTCCTTCCCTAGATCCTAGAATAGATGACTTAGTCAAAACCATGGCCAAAATGTGGGAAAATATAAATGAAAAGACCCCTATTAGGGACAATCAGCCAAACCCTCCAAACAGAAACCGAAACCAAAATTTTAGAAGGGAACAACCTCAAAACAGACCAAGGGAAAATGACCAACAAATTAGGCCACCATTTAATGAAAATTATGTGGAAGAAGCTGATAGGGATACAAAACCCATTGATGAAAGTCATTTGAACCTCATAGGGTCTGATAATGAGAGTGAAGTGTATCTCACAGAAGAAGAGCAATTATTCTTCTCTCCCAATCAGGACGAAACCAACTATGAAGATCCCGAGGATCCTGCCATAGATTTCCAGAACGCCATAATAGAAGCTCACAGGTAGTATGACCTTAAAAGCAAGAAAAATCAAGACAACTCCAAGAAAAGTAGCTCAGACACTGCTAAAACCCCTGATACCATCATTAAGAAAGCAATCAACAACAACAAAATCATAGTCGGGAAAAATGAACAAAACAAAGATAGAGTTACCCAAACTAATCCCGATTCATATATTCCTAGTACTTCCACAAAGATTCCTGAAGTGGCTGTGGCAAACAAAATCCCGAAACAGAGCCAACAAACTCAGAACATAGAGAAGGTCATGGTTGAAAAAGCTGAAACAAACATATCTAAACTACAACTACCTTTTAGTTTTGAGGGCGAGATCACCAAGATAAAGATCACCATGCCTCTTACCGAGCTTATCACCCAAAACTCTTACAAGTCCCAAGTGTTGAAAGTCTTGAATATAGGAAGTGATGCCAACACCCTTAATCTAACTGATGACACTCCTGAAGTGTTTTTTGGTCCGAAAGCAGAAGAGAAATTCCAAGAGGGAACCACTCTTCCCTTTTACATCAGTTTAAATATCCACGACCAAATCCTTCACAATGCCATGCTAGACTTCGGCGCCTCACATAATCTTATGCCTAAGGTTGTAATGGAAAGACTAGGTCTGGAAATCACAAGACCATACAAAGACTTGTATTCATTTGATTCGAGTAGAGTCAAATGCCTAGGTTTGATCAAAGACCTTTGTTTCAGTCTGGCCCAAATACCTGTGAAACATCTAATCATGGACATAGTAGTGGCAGACATTCCTCCCAAGTACGGAATGCTTCTATGCAGATCCTGGGGAGCCAAGCTCTAAGAGAATATTCAACTGGATATGTCCTTCGCCACCATTCCTGTGTTTGACCAAACAAGAACAATCTATCGCGAGTCACACATGAAATACATGATCAGTAGCCAAGAGAGGCCAGATAACATTCCAATGTATTCCATGCATTCTGACCTAAACTCTTTTATTCTCCATATTGATGAGGACATTGAAGAACAATCAGAAGAAACTGAGGCAAACTTAAACCCATCACATCAGCTGCCCCTAGTTCTCTATGATGAACTAGATACTCAAAACTACCATGATCATAAGCAACTATGTCTTGAGGAAAGTAAGTATGTTCCTTCTGAAATAGGAATAGAGCAAGAAGCACAAACCATCATGTACTATCAAGCGAATTGCTCAAACCCGAGTCAAACATCAGCAGTGACCTTCAAAAACTTTTTTAGGGTAAAGGCATTAGAAGACTTACATATCACAAACCTGTTTGGAACTCGGGAGCAGGGAAGTTTAATGTTTCTACCATACCTCAAAGACTTACCATCACATAACTCTTCCACTGCAAATGAAACTTTGATCGTAGCCATAACAGATCAAAATCTAGAAAAAATGCCTGATAAACTTCTTATGAGCAGAGATGATAGCTGCAGTCAAAACATACTTGAGTTACTTGAATTGGCTCATATTCTGTCTTTTCACCAAAAACTTAGAAATGCTAGAATTAGCAATCTTATGCAGAATACCATTTCATACATGGAAAACAGGGGAAAACACAATGCCACTACCACTCCAAGAAACAACTTCGACAAAAGGAAATATAACAATATGAACCAATCAGTAATAATCAGAGATAAAACAGCTGGTCGTAGGGCTTGTTTTGATTTTAGAAATACTAGTGCACATCCCTATAACAGAAATTTTATTCCTCCTACTCAATACCATGATATCCCGTTAAAAGGTGCTTTTAACCATATGTTTTTGCAAGATGATGTTTCAGGTTATAGTCAAAGAATTCCCTTGCAAAGTAGACATCCCAAAGATTTTTTTCAGTATGCTGGAAGTAGTCCTAGTTTCAGGCTCAAGATCACAAAACCACCGGATATCAAAAATATGCTCATAAAAGCCATGTTTCCAGCCCTGAATTTCTGCACTTTTGCATACCTTGATGATGTCACTATTTATTTCAAGAATAACCAAGAGTATATGCATTACTTAAGGAAGATGTACAGTAAAGGAAGGAGTGGAAATAAGAGATACAAAGAGGTACAACGGGAAGATACTGGTTTGTTCAGAGATTCTTGCATGAATCCCTATGTCATGTTGGAAAGAGAAAACTTCCCAAATTTCTCTTTTCAGGAGTTGAGTGGGCCAAGAATGATAGGAGATCCTTACGAGGATAAAATGCTTAAGTTTTTCCATTTCCAAGATTTCTGAATTTTAAAACATTTCAATCATTTTACATACCACTGTTTGAAAAATAGATAAAATAGAAAATTCAAAAAACAATAGAAGATAGAAAAGAGGGCAGTTGAAAAATAGAAAAAGGCCCCATGTTCCAAAAAATAGTCCTTCAGAAAGCGCGCAAGTCTAAATGCCGCTACTAGTACTCAAATGTCTTGTTCAGCTATCTAGCCTAATCATAGCTGAACATGTTTAAATTTAATTGCTGATAAGTTAGTGAGTGAAAAATATGGTCAACATTATGTAAGATTGACTTATCACAGAGAGTAGATTAGGAAAATATATTGGTTCCACATGCCTAAAACAGAACCAAAGAGGGAAGCGGGGATGAAAAACACATTGTACATCTTAGCCTCGTTTTTCTAGATTTCCTTTTTGAAAAATAATATCTCTGTGCAGTTTATCCTTTCATGCCGCAAATACATGACAAATCAGACTGTTTAACCCTAATTTGATCATTTTAAATTTCGTGTTTTAGATAAGAGAACAAAATCCTATCAAACAAATTAATCTTGATAGTTGATCTAGCGTAGGTAGTATAATGAAGGAGTTCATCAGTTTAATCTGAACTCCCGACAGATATAAGTGTAGATTTAGATAGGTTCATTTTTCAAAAAAAATAAAAATAAAAAAAATATGCATTGTCAGAAGGTTGCTAGCTCAAATGCGCCAAAGAGAAGAAAAAATGTTAGGAAAGATAGTGGGGTAGGTAGAAATATTATTGATGCTGATCATGTTGTCTCTTTTCAAAAGTAGCATCAAGCAAGAGTGAAATTTGTGCCAATGGGTAAGGCACTGGTCTTCATAAGCCAAAGATCTGAAATTCTGGACACCTCCTAAAAAGGAGCTGCCCTCCCCAAATGGAGCCACTATTAGTCATCAGTATTTTTCAGTTGCTGGTGATGACTAGTTATAACAGCCAAGTTTTCCAACAGCTGATCTAAAAATTTGTCAAATTTTCCAGCTGGGAAAACACCCATAAAACTTTTTTTCCCTCCTAACTTTCAGTCCACCCATGACGAGCTGAAACCCCATTATCAAATCATACCTTGCCTCAGCCATACTAGTCTGCCCATCAGCTCTTAAAGGACAATCCAAATCTATTCAAACAGTCTTCCCTAAGTTAGGAAGTGGCGCTTTAAGGCATTTCTCCCTTGGCAAACTATCCAAGAGCCAAAAACCTCCATCTGCTATAGACCAGTCATAACAGACCTCCCACTCTGGTAATAAAGTTGGTTATAGCCCTAGGTCATGCCACTAATACACCCTTAAGTCTCAGCAATACATAGACCATAAGTCAAGATGATTTTAGGTGTTTTTATAGTGTTTGATGGATCTCTCAAGAACAGAAACATACCAGCATCTCAGAAGACAATTTTTGGCTCCACCTAAGAAGACAACTGCTTCTCAATGTGATCTTCAGCCTGGGATGCAACTATAGAGCAAAGAGTTCTTCATCAAGCTCTTGCGACCACATTCAAAGCCTGAAAGAACAATGAAAGAAAAGCAACACTGTCAAGAGGCTGATGACATGACCTGGCAAAGAACCTCCTTCACCTATAAGCAGAGGGTTATGGACAAGTTTGGTTTTAAGAGTTGCAATTGACTGTAAGACAAATTTGTTTTTAATAAACGGTGAGATAGTGAATAGGGTTTTCTAAAGAAAAGTGATGATTGAAGGCAGAGGTAAAAGCAGTAGTGTTTTTCAAAGTTTGTTTGCCTGCCATCGTGTATAAGAGAAACCCTTGTCAAGCATGCTCATCAAACATTCTTCAGTAGATTAAGACAAAGGTTGAAAGAACATCATACATTTCGCCAAGTAAAGGGCCTCCTTGATTCATAAGCAGAGGGCCAGGGAATTGACTGATTTCAAGGTTGACTGATCAAAAGATAAGTGGTAAGAATAGTAAGAGATAGTTGAAACAGAGAAACAATGTCAAAGACCAAGAAGGAAAGCAGGGGTACCACTGCAATCCAAGGGGTTAAACTTGCCTCTTAACAAGATTTCTTTCAAAAGACAGTCTGCAACTCAAACAAAACAAAATTGAAGAGTGGTTGATGAGATGGGTCATTGCATAGGAAAAATAAATGATAGTTGTTTTTCAAAGAGTACTGAGCTTCCTACTCACAAAGGAATGTCTTTCAAATTATTTATCATAGTGGACAGAAGGAAATATGAGCTCAGTTCCCCAAGAGGTATTGCAGCTAGACACAATTGTTCATAAAATGCAAGAAAGACTTTGGCATGTTTTCAGATTCTGGAGAAAATTTCAAAGAAATATAGGCATGTTCCTTATAAAAATGTCAAAGGTACCATATCAATGCAATTTGAGTAAAGAGAGAGGTGTTAAAGAAATCCCCTTTTAACAGACCAAGGTGGAAAAGCCTGAGTAAATGCAACTGCATTTTGCACCCACAGTCAGAAAATAAGTTTAAAAGACACCTGAAAGTCAGATCATTTTCATAATAGGGCCTTGTCACCTTTAAAGCAGCTAGAGAAGTCACTTTGAAATTCAAAGTCAAAAAGGTTAAATCTATCTCCTTGCAGGATGGCAAAGGTGCTCCATAACACATTGGTGTATTGTTGAGCAAATGTTACATTTTGAAAAGGACATGAAAGGGTCAGCAGTGGCAGAAAGTTACTTTTCAAATATGTAAATCCAGTGAAATGAGTGAATGGGTTAAGTCCTGTTAAGGCTGTTAAAAGCATGCATCCTTTTGCCAACATTATTCAAAAAATGGGCCCCTCATATCATAGTTAAAACCATTTGGGTTTTTCAAAAGCAAAACAAGGTATTGTTTCAAAGAGCAATAATTTCAAAAACCCTTACAAGTATAAGCCAAAGGGTTTTTTGTTTTGTTTGCATTTAAAGGAACAAAGAGACTGTTGCCCCCACTTGTTTGGCATTTGAAAACAAAGAACGATCCCTCCTTTGCTGGTAAATTGAGTCAAAGAAGAAGTTTTGAGAAAATTCACAAGTTTTTCAAACATTTTCACCACGCAGCGTGTCTGTAGGATTGCGCGGCGCGCTCAGGCGCACAAATTACACAGGGTTGAACTACCGCGCAGCGCACCTGTGGGTGCGTGTGGCGTGCCTGTAGCATTTTGTCCTGTTAGCCCGACAGTGACCCGGCAGCCAAACTCTGCGCGACACTCTTCATTACAAACGTGCCGCGCACACTTAAGTGGTCCAAACGCCCTCAAAACAGTTCTGGAGGTTGCCCAAAGCTTTTAAACAACGCCATCATCAAGTCTCAAGGTATTTCTATGTGCCTCCCTTAGGTTTTTCAAAAACTGTTAAGTGGTGCGAAAGGGTTAAAAATCACAGTCTAAACCACAGTTTTGAGTTTTGTGTGAAAACGAAATTTTCTGTGTTTCTGTTGGCTAGAAGTGAAACATTAAAACTTGTGAGTTCTGTTGATAAGAAGAAGACATTGAACGACTCTCAAAACAAGTGGAAAAGTGGAGCAATTTTGAAGGAAAGAGCATAGGGTTTTAAAGGGTGAAACTATAGGTCTATGTTCAAACAACAGTAGCCATCCAATGAGCATTTGTGACCTTCCAAAAATATCCTCTGTATGTTAAAAGGACAAAAAGCAGTGTTGTGACCTTCCATGCCATAAAGCATAATCAGTGAGTGAAGCTACCATTGCATTCAGAGGTGTTTTTGTAAAACTTTGTGTAAAGAACAGTGGAGTATAAAGAGGGCAGTGTTTTGTTTGAAGAGGAGTTTTGTTGTTGAATGCTACAGGTCTTTGAGCTCACACCAAACATTACAAGCTCTGTCACCTTATCTTATAAACGCAGTAACCTTTGACTGTGTATATGCCTTTTTGATTGACTGTCTTCATATTGTTGAATCTACTGGTGAAGTGGCCTACAAAGAAGAAAACAGTGTCTTGAACTAAGAAGATTGTGGTTTTTTCTTTGTCTGAAATACAAGGTTATAATGTTGTCCTCAAAATACCAAAAGGCAAGGTGACCTTACCACAAAAGACAAAAAACAATCACTTTGACTGTGTATCTTTTACTGATTGTGTTTTTGTTCTTAAGCTTACTTGTTGAGTGACATACCAAGTGAAAAGCATTGTTTTGGAAAGGGCAGAGAGTTGTGTGTTAAAAGGGAATTTCACACTACATTTGAAACCATTGTTGCTTGATCAAATAGTAATTTGACAGGCTGAGATAGAGTTTTGTTTAAAAACACATTTCAAAAACTTTGAGGCAGTTTGGTGTTTCAGAAGCACATCTAGAACAAGATGCCTCCTAGACAGGATAGCAGGAGTGGGTTTCACAAGAGGTATGAGCCTATCTCCACCGAAGAGGTCAATGCACACCCATCAATCTTATTCAATTTCCATGAGGTGGGGTGCTTGGATTTTTACCAAAGGGTACAAGAAGTCAAAAGTTTCTCTCCTCTAACACATCTGTGCGCTTTGAGGTTCAGAGACAAACATTTTCAATTGGCAGGCCTTGATTTGAAGTTCTCCCCGAGATCCATATCCAAGGCTACTAAAATTCCTTATATTGGCGAGAAGTGGTTCAAACAAAGCTATTTGGACTTAGATGACTACAAACCTTTCCTTAAAGCCTGAGCACAGAGAATCATGCCCCGCTATTTTCCCTTTCTCTTATCTTCTAGCCAGCTATGCCCCCCTCATGAAGATTATCATGAAGTATTTCACTTGTGAGGGGAGATTCTCCCGTGTTTATGCATACCACATCCGACTGTTGATGCATTTCACAAGGACCAAGCAACTGAATATTCCTTTCTTCTTGTGCAAAAGCATTGAGAAAATGGCCTCCTCTGTCCAAAAGAAGCCTCCGTCACAGCAAATAACCTCTCTGTTCCATCACTCTCTCATCAAAATCATCATCCTTCACCAGCTTGAAAAGAGAGAGGTCTCGTGGGATGTTTTCATCAGTCACCCAGATTTCTCCACTGTCCCTCCAGTCCATACATCCCCTACATCCCCCACTCATCGCCACTCCCCTTCTTCTAGCAGGCCTACTCCTAAAAGGCTCAAGTTCACTATAGCACAAACAAAAGAGCATGGAGAAGGAGAAGGAAGTGGCCAACAGGTGGAGGAAGGACATGAGCATGAAGAAAAAGATGAAGAGCAGCAAACTGAGGATGAGGAGTAACAACATGACAGTGATAAGGGTGAGCAGTAGTAGGAACAAGAAGAGGAGAGTGCTGAACAGCAACAACTCAGTGGTGATGAACAACATAAAGGAGAGGAAGGGCAGTAGTTTGAATAGCAGCATAAGGATGATGACCAGGGGCAGCAACTTGAAAAACAGAATGAGTAGGAAATTGAGACAGAACAACAGCATGGTATTGATGGCCAGGGGCAGCAGTAAAGTGAGGCAGGGCAACAACATGATATTGAGGAGCAGGGGCAACCTAAATAAGACACACAACAACCTCCTCAAGATACACAACTGCCTCAAGAAGAACAACAATTTCAAGAAGAGAAGGGGAAAAGCGACAAAGGCAAAGGGGTCATGCCTCTCTCTCCTAAAAAGACAAAGTCCCAGATAGCTAGAAAAATAATGTCAAGGGTGGTCACTCCAAATGTGACAAGAGCTCTTTGAAGCAAAGGTAAATTGCCTAAGAAGCCTATCATTGATTTGCCTAAAAGGAAGAGCACTAGAATAGCCACCCAAAGCAAAGGGAAGGGCAAGGTAGAAGGATGTCATGAGCGGAAGAGTGCATCCAATATCATCCCAATCCCAAGTGATGATAGTGATAATAAGGCCCGCATTCTCGAAAACCTTTTGATCTAGAGAGAGAGAGAAATTGATGCATTGAAAGGTGATCTTCATAGGGCAAGGAATTTCAATCATTTTCTAGAAATCCAAAACAGGCAAATGAGTGTCCATATGGCTGTCTATGAGACACGAGCGACCAAGTACAAGAAAGAGGCTTCCAAAGCCCAAGCAAGGATAGATGAGCTAATGGGCGATTTTGATGAAAGTGAAGAAGAAGACTAGCCTAGACGAAAAAGGCCTAGAACCATAGGGCTTAAAGAGCCTTGGAGAGGCAAAAAGTAGAGGAGAAAGCCCTTCCCGAATCCACTCCTCTCACAGCATTGTTTGAACATGAGATAGAAAACAATAAGGAGGCATGGCTTGAAAGAGTCAATGACCATTTGGAGAAGAAGTTGGAGAGGGAAAACAGGGATCTAGAGCTTCAAAGGAGAATGACAAAGCATTACCAAAAGTTAAATCAGTTTTCCCGGTGCAAGTTAAAGGCTGCCCAAGAAAAGCTAAAGGAGGCTAAAGGGAAGCACCCGGCACGGAAAGTGAAGAAAGACACATCAGGGCTTGAGATTTTGGTCACTGCTTCAGAACATATTGCTAAGATCCCTTGAGGGTCATACTCACCGATTTTGGGAAAATTTTGACATACTTTGGTTTTTTGGCATTTCAGCGATTTTCAAGACAATTGGAGATCATTTTCTTCCCCGAAATGGCGGAAAATGCTCCCTTTTTGCACACTCTGCCCGGTCTATCAGCAAACTGTAATTTTTGGTTTTTTACACACAGGTGCATTTTTTGAGGACTTCCAGGCATTAGATTGGGAAAATTTCAGTTGTTCTAGAAAGTAGAAACTCAGATATTTCCAATGAGCTATCATGAGCCTCGTTTTGACATTGGGAATGCTACCAAATGTTGCTGGCAAGTCAGGGGACCTTTTGCTGATGAAAATTTTGAATATTTTTGTAAAATTTGAACCTTTAAAAACTGATATTTCCTCATGTGCGTTTAGCTATTTTTACACATGAGAAGTTATGCAAAGTCAATTAAATTCCATTTTTTAGCATTTTTTAGATGTTTTATGAGATATTTTTGTGCCTTGGGCTTTGCAAAGCCTCAAGGACAAATTTAGATATTTTGATTAGGCCAATGGGATGGCAAGTTGAACCATGAGGTTTTCCTAACTTTGGCCTATATATTCCAAAGGCTTTCATTGTAAAACAAGGCTGAACTTGATGATAGAAGCAATATATGATCATATAAGCTTTGGAAGAAATACTTGTCTCATGCTTTTGGATTGCCTCTTGGATGTTCTTGGATGAATGAAGAAGGATTGTTGTTGGATTCCATGACTTGGTAGAATGGTATAGTGTCTCTTTCTTTGTTTTGTCTTCTAGTTTTCATTCATGAATACATGTTTCTTGCTTGCTATAGATCATTAGAAAACAAATTTGAGACATGCCCTTGGAGGCACCTCAAATTTCCTGTTTCTTCATAGCTTTCATGTTTTCTTCTTCCTTAGTCACATTAAAGAATTCTTAATTGCTCTTTAATAACTTGAGGATATTGTTGCTTGTTTCATTCATAGTTCTATGTATTGCTAAGTATGATTTACGGTACGCCCTACTTACCAATTTCTAGCCATAGTTCCATCCATGAAATCTCTCTTTGACTAATTAGATTATCATTTTATTGAACCAAGGAGGCCTGGTTTTCAAAGTGCCCAATAACTTGAAGTACTGTGTTTAGGCGTTCTGACATAATGATTTGAGTTGTTTGTCCATCTTAAGTGTTTTCCCCAAAGTCTGATAGTCATTTCCCGAAGTTAGAGAGTCATATATCTCTATGCATGGCTTGAATGTTTATTTCTATGTATTGATTAGCTTATAGTTACATTTCTCATGATTAATGGTTTTCCCTACCATGTTTATGTGAGCTATTAAACTAGTTATGCTTGAAATCCTTTGTTGTTCCCAAACTTGATGTCCATTTACTCCATTTTTCCCAAAGATCATTTCTACCTTGAATCAAGTTAGCCCTTCAACAACCTTGTCTCACTATCTGATAGCTTTCTTGACCTTTTTAACCCCATAGCCCAGTTGATCTGACATCTTTTTACCTATCTTATATCTTTGATCAGTTTCATCCCTCACAACCTTTAAAAAACTAAAAACCAAAAAATTACTTCATAACTAACCTAAAATCAGAACACAATAAGCAAACACACAGATATCCCTTATACATATAGAGAGAGCCCTCTCTGAGTCTAGGAAGGCTAGGTCCTTGGGCTCCAATGATTGGTTTGATGTTACACTGTCATTTGGCTTTCCAATCAGCCAAATCACGGGACACTAACAAAGCGAACTAGGAAATCACAATTAATGGAAAACAATGAAGAGGCTATCATGGTTGAGAAGGACTTGCATACAATTGGAGTCATCTGAGATGATGAACCAATAAAGGATTCCAAAGAAACAAGTAAAAGGTCTCAAGCCTCAATAAGCAAGGCCAAAGAGAAAGAACCGTCTGATCTTGAGAAATTGACCTGCATGATTAAGAATATGTCAAATGAAATGGAAAAACTAAAACAAAGGTCAATTGAAACCACTGTGAGCAGCAAGCCTCTGTGATACAACTTTCTTAGGAGGATTGTGAATTTAGGTAGCAGCAATAACCAACTAACAAAGTCTGCACAAAACTCAAATGTTTCATTGAATCTTGAAAACTTTGGCATGGACATATATTATTAATATCATCAATATTATCATTATTAGAAAACATGCCCACAATGGAATCAATCCATGAAAGCTCTTGCTACACATCTTTGTGATGCGGTGCTTATTGACGAGTAGACTGGGCCTGAAGAAGAAAAGGAAGAAAATACTGCAACCGATGAGACTCTAAGGGTTGGGCATGTAGTAAATATGTTCAATTGCATACTTTCAACCCAAAAGAGCACAATCAAGAAACAACCTCTAAGTGACCCTCTGGCCCAGTAGAAGACAAAATGATATAATTTAAGGAACCAAGGGCCACCCACTACAATAGAGTTAATGAAGCAGAAACTCAAAGAAGCCTTGTTAATGAAAATTAGTCCACCAATCAACTCAGCGCAGAACACTCAAACAAATTTTGGGAAAGTAGTCTAAATGAAGAGCACTTCCATGAACAATAAATACAAGATCATCGCTCTATAAGTCACAAGTCAAGCTATGTCCCTAGTGATCACGAGTTCATAAATTTTTCTCAAAATTCAAAATTACAATATTGGGTTGAAACTGGGATGATTGCGTAGATCTCGTCTTCCTAATTACGTCACCCTGAACGGTTCAAAAAACTGATGTCGTATGAGGAATATATCACGTTCTGATCGAAATGCCAAACATGTAAAATTGTGACAGTTTGAAAAAAGTTTGACTAGGATGCACAGTCAGAAAAGTGGAATGTACAGTTAGCAAAAAGAGAGTATTCCTTTCCACTAAACCAATCACTGGTTGACAAGTGTCACAGTTTTATTTGATGTATGGGTTTGGAGGGTCCAATGAGAGGGCACCATGTGGCCAACCTTGAGGCTTTCATGTGGTCCTACAACTACACATTAAAATTTTTGTGAGGGTTCGCAAGAATCGACCCCCAGACCTCCAACTGGGCACATGCATGGCTTACCAACTACTCTACGCATTAGTTCTTAACTGTATATGGAGTCGGGTTTATGTTATGGTTTAATGAAATCACATTCAGGGGTTGGGAACTGCCAGCGGTCCCCATGTTGTGTGTTAGATGGAAACATTAAATGTTAAAGTTAACACTCCTCCACGCAATCAATACCTAACCCGCCAGCTTCAACCACAGTTCAAACTTTAAAACAGCAGGTTGCGCCATGAGTTCCTCTAACCACCATAGTTACCCACGGTTTGGGGGTGCGCATGTGGCCACCACCCAACCACAACATTAAATGTGCGGTAAAGTCAGTGCAACAGTTAGTGAGCGTGCCTAAATTGGTGGCCAAGCCCAATTTTAACTCCAGTTAAGTGGAGATTTCCTAAGAGATACCGAGCAAAAGAGTAGGACACTCAATTTTCACCCATTATGAGTGAATAAAGAGTCATTTTTTACTAATTGGAGCATTATGGAGCCATTGGTGCATAGAGCGCAACCATTAGAGCACTGTAACTACATTTAATAGAAACATTTTAAGCATAATGAAAGATGGACAAGCCATTGGGAGCTGGACCAGCAGATGTAGCCCAGGAGGGGTGAACTGCTTCATCATGCCTACTATGTAAATTTCATGTGGTGACTTATTTCTCTGTTTTGCACTGTTTTTCAGTGTTATTTATGCTTTTTTTATGCTTCTAATTCGCTAAAAATCATCTTCAAATCATGAACAAACACCTTAATCCTTATGCAAACTAAAGAGGCAATTATGCACATGTTTTTAAACTGAAAAGACACTTAGCACAACAAAAATAATACAATCATTTCAGATCAGATTGGTATCAGAGCCTGAGTTTATTCTCTCGTGTTGTTTAGTGCAAAGAATTTTTAAATTGTTTCCAAGTTTTAGATGCTTACAAGGCTCAAGCTCAAAAGAGGAGAAGGAAAATTGGTGGAAGCAGAAGGGTCTCAAAAAGAGCCAAAGCAAAGGAGAGCAAGATTGCCATAATCTCCACCACCTATTTCACCTCCTAAAGAAGCAGAAGCTCCATTAAGCATGCCTCCTAAGGAAGGAGAAATCAATTAAGAAGTTGACCCTAAGGAGGAGGAAAGAGTGTTCAGGAAAGCATTTCTTGACATGACTGAGATGGTTAGAATCCTTTATCAAGAAAGGAATGAGAGACTGGAAGGAGAAGTATCTAAACTTCAAAAGGAAGGAAAGGGATCTTCAGGAGGTCAACATGATGAACACAAGTCAAAGAAGGGAAATGGGTGAAATGGAGGCAATGGAGAGCCATCATCTTCACCCTCATCTTCATCATCATCCTCTACTTCTTATTCATTACATGAGCCACACAAGTCCAAGAGCACTGGTAAAAATCCTTTATTAAAACTTGATGTTAAGTTTGAATTGCCAATGTTTAATGGTGAATTGAATGTAGAAAATCTAGATAATTGGATTAGAAAATTGGAGGTCTATTTGAGAATACAGAACCTTCAAGATGATGATACCAAAATTCAAATAGCTTCTTTGAGAATGGAAGATGCAACTCTTGTTTGGTGGGAAGCCAAGACAAAGGAGGAAATCAAGAAACATGGTAAGATTATTCTATCATGGTCAGATTTCATTACTGCTATTAAACAACATTTTTATCCATTAGTTCATATGCAGAAAGGCATCATGAACTGGTAGAACTTTAGGCAATTAAAGGGACAAAATGTGCAAGAATACACCCAATAATTTTGGAGAAGAGCTCTCTTATTAGGGGTGGATTTGCAGAGTGAAGACACTTTGCTAAATTACATAGGAGGCTTACATAGCTACCCAAAACATACTATTCTCATGTTTAACCCCACCAGTCTAAATGAAGTTTGTGTTCAGGCCACACATCTAGAGGCTAGAGGGAAGAACATTTCTGAAGAGGGTAGAAAGAAACATTTTAAGGGTAAAGCCAAGAAAAATACCTCAAAAGGTAAGAACAAAAAGAATGCATCTGTTAAGAAAGAGGGAGAAAAAGTGACTTGTAAACACTTTTCAAAAGAAGGCCATGATGAAACTCGTTGTGGGAAATTACATCTTGAATTGAGGCCAAAGAAACCCAATAACAAAGGGAAACAGAAAGTTGCTACTACAACTCAACATGATTTAGGATTTGATTTAGGTGATGAATGTATAATTACAGCCATGGGATTGAAGAACATGAAGGGAAAATAAATTGAAATTAAACCCAATACTAGTACATCAAACTGTCACATAAAAAATCCAAATGAAGAAAAAAGAATAGAACTATTTCATGTGAGGGTCATATCCAAGCATACCAAGATTGACACATTGTTTGACAGTGGGTCACAAGCAAACTTAATCTCTGAATATTTGGTCAATAAAATTAACCTTGAGACCATACCACATCCAAAACCATATCCATTGGGTTGGATTTCTAAGGATGCAAATCTACAGGTTTCAAAGAAATGTATATTGAGGTTTACAATCACAACAAGCTTTGTTGACATAGTTGAATTAGATGTGGTTCTGCTTGACATAACTGGTATTGTATGAGGGAGTCCTTACTTGCATGACAAGAAAACGATCTTCCATCACCATGAGAACAAGTATAATTTATTCAAATATGGCAAGGAGTTCATTGTTAGAGCACATTGCAAGAAGACAAACATTGCTTTGGTAAATGTTGGACAAGTAAAGAAGCTGGTAAATTCAAGTAAGAATTTTGTTCTTCTTATTATTAATCCTAAAGCTGATATTAATCATGAATCTTTTGAGGGATGTGATCCTAAGTTGAAATCAGATTTATATGATGTGGTTAATGTACAACATGAGATATTTTAGGAGCCAACAAGATTGCCTCCAAAAAGGGAAATTCAACATGAGATTCAGTTGCAGCAGGATTGTCCTCTTCCAAACATCGATATGTATTGGATGTCGATAATGGAGAATGTTGAAAGAAAGATGAAAATCAAAGAGATGTTGGATAAAGGAATCATAAGGCCAAGCACCTCGCAATGCGGTTCACCCATAGTCTTGATACCAAAGAAAGATGGGACTTGGCGCATGTGTGTAGTTTTTCAATCTTTGAACAAGATTACAGTAAAAAATTGTTACCCAATCCAAATAATAGATGATTTTCTTGATCAACTGAAAGAAGAATTTTTTTTCACTAAGTTAGATTTACGAAATGGATATCATCAAGTAAGAATTGCAAAAAGTGATATATGGAAAATTGCATTCAAAGCCAAACAAGGATTCTTTGAGTGGCTTGTTATGCCTTTTGGTTTATGTAATGCATCAGTAAATTTCATGCAAGTTATGGATAATGTTGTGCGACCATTCCTTGATGGCTTTGTTATTGTGTACTTAGATGAAATTTTAATTTTTCAGCAAAACAAGAGAAGATCATGTCTTGCATGTGAATAGAGTGCTTGATATTTTGAATAAAGAGAAATTGTTTCTTAAGATGTCAAAATGTGAGTTCGGAAATACTTATTTGGTCTATTTGGGACATATTATAGGAGGAGGAGAATTGAGGATTGATCCTTCTAAAGTGGAGGCCATTGTGAATTGGCCCACACCCAAAACAGTTACCGAGGTAAGAAGTTTCTTAGGTGTAGCTCAATATTGACGGAAGTTTATTGCTAACTTTTCTTCCATTGTAGCTCCTATACATGCAGTGAGAAGTGTGAAGAAAGCCTTCCAATGGGGAGGCAAACAATAGCAAGCTTTCGAAGCTTTAAAAGACAAGATCATTTCAGCTCCATTCCTTGCATTAAAAATTTTGAGATACAAACCGATGCTAGTGATTATGCCATGGGCGCAGTACTTTTGCAACATGGTAAGCCTATCGTCTTTCATTCATAAAATTTTAATGGTGTTGTGACTAATTATCCTACATATGAAAAATAGCTATATGTGTTGGTACAAAGTGTCAAGAAGTGGAAAGACTACTTGATGGGTAAAGATACTATTGTACATACCGATCACCAACCATTACAGTACTTGCAGTCACAAACAAAATTGCAGCAATCAAGACATTTCAGGTGGATGGGATTTCTTCAACAGTTTCACTTGGTTATAAGGTACAAGAAAGGCATATTCAATAAAGTTGCAGATATGCTTTCAAGACCAATCATTAGTGCATCTACTTTACTAAAAAATGATTATATTGTACATGAGAGTTACATAGAACAATATGCACATGATGTTGATTTTCAAGATGTGTATGCTAGTTTGAGTGAAGGGAATCAAGTTGAAGAAAAATATTATCACATGCATAACAATTTGCTGTTTCATTTGGGCAAGCTGTGTATACCACAAGGAGAGAGGCTAAGTGTCATGAGAGAAGCTCATTCATCTCTTATTGTTGGACACTTTGGGGTAAGCAAAACAATGGCGTATCTATAGAGGTATTGCTATTGGCGTCGCATGATAGATAGTGTGTCGCATTTTATAAGAGGTTTTTATATGTGTGCAACAAGTAAGCCTAGTAATAGGAAGCTTGGATTGTACACACCACTACTGGTACCATCAAGGCCATGGGAGAGTGTTTCCATGGACTTTTTTGGAGGTATACCTATGTCAAGAAAGCAACATGATTATCTTTTTGTAGTTGTGGATAAATTCAGTAAAATGTGTATAATTATGCCATGTAAGAAAACCATTACTGCTGAAAAAACTGCTAAACTTTATTTTCAAAATGTTTGGGTTCATTTTCGATTGCCCACTTCTATTTTTAGTGATAGGGATTCCAGGTTCATTGGGAAGCTTTGTTCAAATCTATGGAGAATGATGGACACGAAGTTGAAAAAGAGTACCGCTTTTCATCCACAAACAGATGGACAAACTGAGGTGGTGAACAGAACAATTGTGCATATATTGAGAGGATATTGTAGCAAACATCCTAAGTTGTGGGATGAACAAATGCATTACATTCAACATGCTTACAACCGAGCAAATCACTCTTCAACACAAGCCTCACCTTTTGAATTATGCTTTGGGTATTTTCCAAAATCACCATTAGAATTCATCTTTGGGGAGGATGTTGCAATTGATGGCCATAGTGATATTGATAAGGATCGAAAGTTCATTGAGGAAATTCAGTTTATTCATCAACAAGTTCAAGAACAGCTTGAGAAAATTCAAAGCAAATACAAAGAGAGGCATGACAAACACCGGTTTGATCACAATTTTTAAGAGGGCGATGAGGTATGGTTGCACATTAGTAAAGAAAGGATGCAAGGGGAATGTAAGAAGCTCAAACCCATTCGCTATGGTCCTTTCAAGATCATAAAAAAAGTTGGTAATAATGCATTCCAACTTGACTTCCCTTCTTACATGAAAATGTATTCAGTTGTTAATGTTGAAAACGTATGCTTGTATGAGCCACCTTTGATCGATGATCAAGGAAGTGATGTTCAACTACCTTCTATTGAAGATTTCTTGCCAGAATTTCTGGATGAGTGTTGGAACGGGGTCCCCTAGCTGCATTTTTTATATAAATTTTGTAATATTTAGTCTAGCGCAGAGGCTTTGGGGAAGGTCAAAGCCCCCAATGTATTGTAATGGGTTAAAGGGTAGACCAAGGGTCCGAAAACCATGGTTTACCATAGGATATCGCAGGCTATGATGATATAAATAGATGGATATATTGAGACTAGAAAGAAGACTAAATACAATCTATGCTAGTTGTGAAATGTTGAGATCTATTTTGGGGTTTTATTGGGTAAGGACTCCTACTAGCTGTGTGCACGGAGATCCTCAGTCCTGCTATGTGCGGACCCCGCTGGTTATGTGCGTAGGTTTGGAATCGGTTTTGTAAGTAGGTTTTAAATGCTAATGAATGAGAAATCTGCTAAAAGTATCTTTATGTTATAAGAACTGGCTACGTTTGTGTTATTGCGGTAATTCTGTCTGTTGATCAATATTCATGCGCACGTGGATGTGAAGGTATTACTGAAATTTGATTAGTAATAGTTTCTTTACTTATGTTTACATGCTATCTGTGGGTTTATGAGCTCATAATTATGCAAAGTATATTGTTAAAGGCTCTGCGGTAGGACTTCTTCTGCCCAAATATGATAGATCTTAACAGAGCTGCCTCAATTAACTCTCTTTCTCTCAGGGTGCGGAAACCTAGTTCCAGCACCCTCCCATACTACTTCTGGTGAGACCTTGGCCTGTGCAAGCAAGTCATTGCTAAAAGGGCCAGTATTATAGGGGTTTTTTGGCAAACCTTAAATCCAAACCTGGCTCAGGACCCCCCAAGCCAACAAATGATTCCGTTGTCGGGACTAGGAACATTTTGAGAGAAAGATCGGGTAATGCCACGAGGTCATTGGTGGCCTGAGAAACTTGAGCTTGAAGACTGGTTCAAAAAACAAATTCAGGAATTTTCCATAAAAGAGAATCACAACACAAAGCTGATTGCTGAAAAGTGGAAGAACAAGTATATCTTTACAGAGGTATATGAAATCTTCTTTGTAACTTTCACAAACAAACTACAGGAGTGGCTAGCAAGGTTAGTAGAGTTCCATACTTGTTGGAAAGACGATCAGATTACTTAGTGGACTCCTGAATCAATCCAACAGTTGGAGAAGGATGATAACAAAATCACCCAGACTGTAGATCACTGGGTGGATAGTGTGCTAGGAGGATTTGTAACGAAATTCGTAGTTGATCAATTCGTATCTTATTCTGAAGTTGAGCGAAGGTTCTTTAAGGGATTCCAAGGTAAGTTCTTGCAAACATTCCCACTACTAATTAAGATGTTATTATGTGAAAAGGGTATTATGTGCAGCCACATCGAGTGAATGACCTCCAATCAGAGCGAAAGTACAACACGAAGTGGTAAATACTACAAAGTCAATTGAGATGGGATAGATCCGTCTATAGTCCCTTAAGAGAGCTGCTTACACATGTAGAAACTAGTCCACCGGTTACACCACCGTTAAATCAGCGTAAGGGCAAGAACTCTCCTACCCCTCCGCCACCACCGAAAGATGATATGGCCACACAAATGAAGCTACCCACTTTTAAGGGTGTGGGGGATGAGGACATGGACCGATTTTGGTTCGTAGCAGAATTAGTATGGACTGCGCAAAATGTTGCGAGAGATATTGTAAAAAGGGCGTAGTTATCCCTAGCCTTTGAAGGAAGGGCCTTGGATTGGTTCATGGGGTACGTTGGCCAGCATGCAGATCCATCAATACAGGAAATTAAGGATGCCTTAAAACATCAGTTTCAAAAGCCTAAGTCCTACGCTCAACTTTTGATTGACTTGAAAGATTTTAAACAGGGACCTACAGAGTCCGTGTGGGAGGCTGATCAGCGGCTGAAGAAAGTTATAAGGGATGGAGAATTTAAGTATGAGGATAGACAACACAAGAAATGGTTCATTTCCATGCTATTACCACACCTGTGTGGGCCTATGGGTCAGCAGATGATTGATACACAAGAAAAAGCCCTAGAAGTTTCCATGAAGCTAGAAGCTACACCAAGGGATGATACCCAGTTTGGGGTGCAGCAAATCTAGGGTCAGTTGGAGGCAATGCACCTAGAAGCAAGGAAAATAAGCTAGCACATACATTTTGTGCATACAGTGCAGGGTGTCGGGCCACACCAAGGATCAGTGCCTTCTGCTTTTGGACTACATGCAGGCTGGGGGGTCTAACCCATTACACCCCAAAGAGGTTGTGGGACCAAGCACCTCTACGTTATGCTGTGCCAACTTTCGGGTAGCCATATTTCATGATACTAACCACTACCCCCGACTTCATGCCTATGTCCCAGAATTGAAGCAACAGTGGTGTGGATTCTGCTCATCTGTAGGACATGATGAGCACAACTGTCGGACATATGATTTAATGATAGATAGAGGAAACCTATATAGGGTGCATACTAACCCTTCATCACCATTATCTCCCTCTGGACGAGGAGGCTCCCCTGCAAGAGGCTGAGGGGGGGAGAGAGGTGGAAGAGCAGGTCGGGGAAGAGGACAACTAATCTATTATAATTGTGGGGAGGTGGGACACTTCGCAAGGGACTGTTTGAACCCTGCACACCAATATTGTAGATATTGTAGGAAGTTGGATCATGTGATCGAATACTATCCTGTACTAATATCAAAGATGTAGGAAAAACAACAAACGCTGACGCAGAATGTACAAAGGGTTAAGGCAGAACCACACGATGAGGGACCCAGTATCAACGTAATTACTCACAGTAGCATGGCCACTCGAGGAGCTGAGTAAAGAGCTGTAGCTGAACCCCTTATCAGAAAATCCGCTGACAAAAAGGAAAGCTTGGACCTACAGAAGGAGAAAGAAGCCTTCCTTGAAGCCAGAAAGGAATTTTCCAAAAATGAGGCGTCTACCTCTAAGGCCCTAATAGGTATAAAAGAAGACGAAGAAGGTAAGCCATTCTTGCAGGCATGTATGAATTTGCTACACTACCAGAAGGCAATAACGAACCTTCAAGCATTGATAGACAGCTGCGCAGAAAAGGTTGACCATCCAATGAAATTTAAAGATTTCCACAAACTTTATAGGCATAAGAAATGCACTAGTCGGGAAATGCGGCTAATTGTGCAGATTGGTGATTATGAAATGGATTAGGTCATCCTGGATTTAGGATCCGATGAAAATTTCCTGCCCAAATAGACTTGGCAGAGGATGGGAGAACCCAAGCTAGAATGGTCTACTATATAGCTATGCATGGGTAACCAAAAGAATATCATACCTTTAGGAAGGTTATCAAAGACTATGGTATATATCGCAGGAGTTAAGGTATACGTGGATTTTGAGGTGATTCGAATTGTAGAGGATGCGGACCATTGCCCCGTGCTCCTAGGGCTGGATTGGGCTATAGACATGGGAGGTATTATCAACTTGAAAAGAAGAAGCATGGTTTTTGAGAACGAGGGTATGCGAGTAATAGTCCCTCTAGACCCGACACAGGGTGAGCGGTATACAGAACGAGTGCGCGAAGAGGACGACGTTGATCATATTTACAAGCTTACTGCCTGGGATGAGGATTGGATTAACCCTACAGCTGATGGTGTGCTCTACTGGGAGAAGGACAATGAATGTCTCTCTGACTCAGACGGTGAGATATAAAATTGGCAGAACCGGTTGCATGACATATCTGCGCTACAATGCCTTAAGATCACAAAGAGCTTCTAGTGTATCTCCTCAGAGGTAAGAGAGCTACCCTATTTTGATAATTCTAGTAGTGTTAGGGATTTTCTTAGAGCATTCGAAGTAGACGTCCCAAGGGACTGGAGAATGTGGGTGCTTAACCTAGCTATGTGTGCAACCCCTGCATGATGGTGGGAAACTCATAAGGGGATTTTCCAGGATTGGGAGGAATGTTGCAGATGGATGATCCTACGATTCGAACCCCTAGTCAAACTACCCATGGAGATTTTACCTAGCCGCAGAGACCCATGAAAGCACTTGTTTGTATGGATGGAAGTATGGTGCGAAAGGACTTAGGACGAATGGGTCCACATTTTTATCCATGCCTTGTGACCAATGGCCACCACGTGGTATTTGGATGCAGAGCTACATCAGCGCACTCACCACTAGGACACCATGAGGGAATATTTTTTTGGGACGTTGAGATTGATAGGCAGAACCGAGAAATTAAACAAAGCCCTACAGGACATAGATGCTCTAGTATTTGATGAATCACTCCCTCGCATAGAGTATGGGGAACCAGCTTATGATGTGCTGATGCAGGATATTGCCAACTGCCAGAATCTATCAGTGGAGGAGTGTGACGAAGACCTGTGAAATATCACTATCCCAAAATCCGAGCACGAACGCGTAGTTGCTGGACCCCCATTGCAAGAAGTAGACGTGACTGCGCCTCTCAAATTAAGGGAAGTCGATATTGGAATTGAAGAAAAACCGCAGATGGCCCTGCAGGCATTTGATAAATGGGCTATAGACTTTATCAGACCCATCAACCCGCCAGGTAAGAAGATAGGTTCCCGATACATCCTCACCGCAACTAATTATGTAACCAGATGGGCAGAAGCGCAAGCTGTGAAGGATTGCACTTCATATACCGCCACACACTTTATTTTTGAGCATATTTTAACTAGGTTCGGCTACCTGAAGATCTTGATGAGTGATAGAGGTATGCACTTCATTAATGAAACTATTCAAGCTTTGACTAAGGAATCCTGGATCCACCATGCGAAGAGTACCTCGTATCATCCGCAGGAAAATGGAACGGTGGAAGCTTTTAATAAAATTTTGGAACAAGCGCTTACCAAGGTCTGTAATGTTGATTGAAGTGATTGGGACGTGCGCATCCTGTCCATACTCTGGGCCTACTGGACCACGTGCAAGAAATTGACTGGGAAAACACATTTTCGGATGGTTTATGGGAAGGAGGCCATTTGCCCATGGTGTAGATCATCCCTAACCTGCGCATCGCAGATTTTACAAACATGGTGGAGCCCGAAATCATGGAATAACTCTTAGCGCAACTAGTTGCCTAGGAAGAGGATTCGCTCATTGCTAACTTTCATCAGCAGGTTCAGAAGGCCCAGGAAAAATCCTGGCATGATAGGCATATCTGACAGAAGTCGTTTAAGGAAGATGAGCTAGTACCACTATATGACATCTAGTTTGCACACCACCCAAGAAAATTTCGACAACATTGGTTGGGTCCGTATGTGGTAATAGAAATTATGGATGGTAGTGCAGTTAGATTGGATACGTTGCGCAGAGGCCCCCTTGCCGGGGTACGTTAATGGCAGCCATCTAAAACCACATAGGGCCAACTCGGCACATACCAAATGACTATATGGCCGGAGTAGCTGTATAAGAATGGCTGTGTGCACACAAGAGGAAGAACGAAGGCGGGCCCGGTGTGTGCGCAAGGGTCTTCCACAGGTAAGGAAGTGCGAAAGGGTACATTGGGCGCGTAGGGGTAGTACGCAACTATGAAAACTAGCCATTGGAATAGTAAAACTGGATAAAACGCCAATTTTACTGTTGAAAGGAGCAGGCAGTTGGAAATTAATGCGGCGATTTGGGAGGATTTTTTACCGTTTCCTTGATGGTAAGTTACAGCTAAGTCTCATCTAACCGTTGTTACCCATCTAAAGCTATAAAATGAGGGGTGCAGATCATAATAGGGTTATTTGATTCCTGAAATTCTTGTGCCTTGTGATTTCTAGTGAACACTATACTTTGTTCATGTCTCGACGCGCTACCCCTTCTGATAGCAGCAACCCTGAGTTCATCTTCCGAGAAAGAATGACTGCGTCCAACCCCGCTGAATCATCGTAGGCCACATCTTCTGCTGAGATGGCATCCGACGAAGTATTGGAAGTAACTCCTGAAGTTGAAGAGGTCGTGTTCATGTCGACCAAGGGGAAGAAGGCTGGAAAGGAGAAGAAAAAGGAAAAAGGCCAGGAGCAGGGGTAGGGGAGAACTGTTAAATGGGTTGTGGTGAAGCCGCACATATCCCCTAAAAATATGCAATCCCCCCAGAGGGTGCCTAAGGAACACTCGCCTAACCCTGCAAATTGACCTCTAACTGCTTAGGAAGAAACTATGTTGGCAGCCCCACTGACTTGGCTACCACCCTATGTTAGACCAAGGAGACCCTAGGTGCGCATGCCCAAGAATATTGATGTCATTCGCTCCTATATGTAGATGCCTCTGGTTCCAAATGAAGTTTCCATAATCAGAGACGTGTTTGGAAATCTCCCCTCCATTAAGTTTGATGATCATCACCTCGCCAACATTGAGGCCTTCCCAGACTTGGCGCCTGAGTTATATCTCGAGAGGGTACTATATGATACTATGATAAAGGTAGTACCAATGTCGTGGGCATGCAAGTTAGCAGGTTTTGGGTTATTGAACTTGCTGCGGATACCCCATTTTGGTCGATACAATATCACCAACCTAGTTGTTTGACAACTACTAGCACTAGTCCATGATGGAAGCTTATGGATCCAAGAATGTATTCCAATTGATGCTGCCCTAATTCACCACATTACTGGTCTCCCCATGCAAGGGCCAAATCCCATGGAGCGGGTCAACAAGAAGTACGAGCAGCAGATCGTCGACAAAGTGCGGAAGGCCTATCACGTAGAACGTAACAAAAGGAGATTCCTGGTCAAAACCATCACTGACCCTGGAGTGCGCATGGGTACCCTGTTGCTAGCCTGCAAAATGATGTGCAAGTGCCAGGAAACAATTGTCCCCGCCTATGTAGTTTAGATTGCTGGCCGCTGCGAAAATGGGGTCTACTTTAACTGGTCACATTTCCTATGCACTGATTTTTTGGAAAATGTGCGCGAGGCACATGACCACAGGAAGGCATTCTGCTACTCTTGGCTATTACTGCTAATTTCCTTGATAGCATGGGAAGCCCTTGAAGGATCCGTCCTCCCTAAGCTCGAACTAGATATGTGCGAGGGGCGCGATATGCGAACCTGTGGGATTCGAAGGATGTGAAACGTGTTGAAGAAAACAAGGTGTTTTGGGTGTTGTTTGACAGCGCGCTGGCAGCAGCAATTCATTCCCATCTGCACCTGTCTTCGACAGTGTACGAGAAGTATAAGAGCATCGCGTCGTTTCAGGTTACGATGCTCAATGTGCAGATTCAGGGCCGCAAGCATCCAGCTTGGATATCACTCCCCTACATGGTCGTAGATGAAAAAATTGATCGGCTCATAGCCACTTCACCGTTGGAATGGAAATTAGGATTCAAGTCCAATGGCCCTGTCACTACAGACACCATTGATACGAGCGCAACTCCAAAAGCAACCACCCCACGTGATACTTCCAAGGAGTCGGAAGGGTGTGTCACGGAAGGCACCATCAGGAGGGATGTTCCACCAGATACGACCCAGGGCATGGAGCAAGAGTTGCAGCATGATATGGAGACCGAAGGATTGCATGAACAGGGCGCAGGGTCCCTGCGTGGCACAAAACAGGAAACTGGGCCCCCCAAGGGCCGGTGAACGAAACGACGGGCTACTAGGCCGGATAGGGAGATCGAGGTTACTCTGACCGAGGAAGATTTTGAGCAAATTGCGGATGCAGTCACTATTGCTTTGGAGGATAGGTGGGTTGCCCTGGAAGAGTATAAAAAGGTTGTATTCATAGCATTACAGTCTGAGCTACACACCCTCCAACTAAAAGCAGATACCCTACAAACAAGCATGGTTCAAGCGAGGCAGCATCAAGTTAGCCAACCCACCACCAGCATCGAATTGATCTCCACGACCGAGAGTCGACTCTGCCCCCTGTCAGGTGCACCATTCACTCTGAGTTTTCCTAGCGTGTGCGAGCAAGTGCATGGAAGTCCATCTTAACCTGGCTCGGCTTCAAGGAGAGTTGTTGCATGCTCTCCATATGCCCCTCTTCGAGGAGATCCAACACAGAGACAGGCGGGTGTAGCAGCAGCTGAGTGAGGCAGAGTAGACCATCGTATCTAAGACTACTGAGGCTTCTAAGGCACAGGCCGTATGCATCATTGTCACTGCGTAGCGGACAGAGTTGGAACGTCTGATCAACAGACTTTGTGAAGATGTGCGAGAGGAAATTCCGGCCTCTGCCACCTCGTAGGCCAATATTGAAGGACTAGTCGCAGCTCCGAAAGCCTCTTGGACCGAAATGCAGAATGTTAAAGTAGAGCTGGAATATCATATTGTTGCGTTGCAGGCTAAGTTGCAGCCTGAGACCCCTCTCGAGGTGCGCACCCAGAGAGCCGCGTTAGCTGCAAAAGCTACAAACACCATTACAATGCAGATTGCCTAGGGCACCGAATTGTTTGAGACAACTATGAAATTATGGTCTATAGTGCAGTGCGACCCTCTTCTGTGTGAGTTTACCCAAGAGCTACATCAGAAGGAAGAAGAATTTGAGAAAATGGAGGCTACGATGCCCATGCTTATTCCAGCCCAACACTTGGCATGTCAGCGAGCTAGCCATGTGCTCATGGATGAACTTGAGGGGCTCTACCACAAAAATTAGGTCCTCAGCGACCACCTCAAGCCCTGGGTAGATGAAGTCCTCAAGTTGTCCCAAGACCTTGGAGAGTGTTACTGCCGCCACAAAAGGCCCAACTTCGCAAAAGTTAGTGGAAATTACACAGAACGTGACTGTGGAGAGCGAAGGTGTCTTGCCCTCTCTAGTTGTCACCATCAAGCAGCTCCAGGAGAAGATGTAGACCCCACGGCCACTGTGACTCGGGACGAGTCACAAGATTGTGTTGGGGGCCTGTTGGAACTAGGTCTTGTAGCTATGTTTTTGATATAAATTTTGTAATACTTAGTCTAGTGCAGGGGCTTTGGGGAAGGTCAAAGCCCCCAATGTATTGTAATGGGTCAAAGGGTAGACCAAAAGTCTGTAAGCCACAATTTACAGACCATAGAATAGCGTAGGCTATGATGATATAAATAGATGGATAGATTGAGTCTAGAAAGAAGACTAAGTACAATTTACGCTAGTTGCAAACTATTGAGATATGTTTTGGGGTTATATTGGGTAAGGACTCCTGCTGGCTATGTGCACAGAGATCCTCAGTCCTGCTGTGTGCGGACCCCGCTGGCTATGTGCACGGGTTGGGAATCAGGTCTGTAATTGGGTTTTGAATGCTAATGAATGAGAAATCTATTGAAAGTATCTATGTGTTATAAGAACTAGCTACGTTTGTGTTATTGTAGTAATTATGTCTGTTGATAAATATTGATGCGCACGTGGATGCGAAGGTATTACTGAAATCTGATTAGTAATAGTTGTTTTACTTATGTTTACATGCTATCAGTGGGTTTATGACCTTAGCATTCTGCAAAGTATATTTTTAAAGGTTCTGTGATAATACTTATTCTGTGCAAATCTGATAGATCTTAACAGGGCTACCTCAAATAACTCTCTTTCTCTCAAGGTGTGGAAACCTGGTTCCAACACCCTCCCATACTACTTCGGGTGAGGACTTGGCCTGTGCAAGTAGGTAATTGTCGAAAGGGCCAGTAGTATAGGGGTTTTTTGGCAAACCTTATATCCAAACCTGGGTCAAGACCCCCCAAGCCAATAATGAGCTCAAAGAAGATACAATTATTGAGAGGAGGACATGAGCATCAAAGAGGGGAAGTGTTGACTACCTTTGAGTTGGGCTCAAAGGTACTAAACCAAGCAAGGAAAAATTGATGGAGGTTGGAAAGGTGAGGGAGTTGTACCCTCATCTACTGAACAAGTAATTAAGTATTTTGGGGTCCAAAAGCTTCCCAATGGGGAGGAATGATCAGGAGTTCATAAATTTTGCTCAAAATTCAAATTTATAGGATTGGGTTGAAACTAGGATGGTTGCATAGATGTCATCTTCCTAATTCCAGTGTCGTAAATGGTTCAAAAAACCGTTGTCGTATGAGGAAGATATCGCGTTAGGATCAAAATGCCAAACATGTAAAATTGCGACAGTTTGACCAAGTTTGATAGGGATGCACAATTAGCAAAGTGGAATGTACAGTCAGCAAAAAGAGAATATTCCTCATAATATTCCTTTCCACCGAACCAATTGCTAGTTGACAAGTGTCACAGTTTTATTGGATGTACGGGTTTGGAGGGTCCAATGAGAAGGCGCCACATGGCTAGCCCTGAGGCTACGAAGTGGCCCTGCAACTGCACATTAAAATTTTTGTGAGGGTCCACAGGAATTGACCCCTAGACCTTCCACTGGGCACGTGCATGGCTTACCAACTACTCTACACATTAGTTCTTAACTGTATATGGAGTCGAGTTTATGTTATTTTTTAATGAAATCATTCAAGAGTTGGGAACCGCCGGTGGTCCTAACCCGCCAACGGTCCCCGCCTTGTGTGTCACATTGCAACGTTAAATGTTAACATTAACACTCCTCTACGTGGTCAATACCTGACTCGCAAGCTTCAACCATAGTTCAAACTTTAAAACCGCAGGTTGTGCCATGAGTTTCGCTAACCACCACACTTACCTGCGGTTTGGGGGTGCACATGTGGCCACCACCCAACCGCAACATTAAATGTGCGTTCAAGTCGGTAAAACATTTAGCGAGCGTGCCTAATTTAGCGGCCAAGCCCAATTTTAACTCCAGTTAAGTGGAGTTCTCCACTTTTAGTGGAGCTTTCCTAGGAGATACTGGGCAAAAGAGTAGGAGACTCAATTTTGACCCATTCTGAGTGAATGAAGAGTCATTTTTGACTAATTGGAGAATTATGGAGCCATTGGTGCAAATAAAATAGTTATTAGAGCACTATAACTACATGTAATAGAAAAATTTTGAGCATAATGAAAGATGGACAAGCCATTGGGAGCTGGACCAACAGATGTAGCCCAGGAGGGGTGAACTGCTTCATCATGCCTGCTGTGTAAAATTCATGTGGTGACTTATTTCTCTATTTTGCACTATTGTTAAGTGTTATTTATACTTGTTTTATGCTTCTATTTCACTAAAAATCATCTTCAAATCATGAACAAACAGCTTAATCCTTATGCAAACTAAAGAGGCAATTATGCACATGTTTTTAAACTGAAAAGACACTTAGCACAGAAAAACTAATACAGTCATTTCAGATCACCCAGAAACTTCGATCATGCTTCCTACTATGGATTCTAACATAGTGGAATACATGAAGAAGGTTTGTTCCAACATTTCCATGTTTGAGCTGACAAATATCACGATCCAGCAGGACATTCTCTTACGAGCACTTGGGAAATCCACTACATGTAACAATGCCCCTTCAGACAAGGTATCAGGTACATCTTCTAGTTCCCTCAAATCAATACTTCATGCTTTAAAAATTGAAGCAAATACACTATTCCCACCATTTCTCTTAACATTTGAAATTCTCAAATTCAATGTACACAATTTCTTGGTTGATTATGGTGCATCAGTGAATGTAATTCCATTATCCATCGCAAAAAAATCAATGTAAAATGCAATAAACATATGCACAAATCATTCAATTGGACAAGACTCTTGTTCATGCAGTTGGTGAACTCAGAGATGTGATCATCTGCTTATCATCTGACTAATGAGTTCACCAATGCATAAACATAGTGATTGTGGACATACCAGAGGCATACATACTTTTGTTAAGTAGAGACTAGTCAAGTAAGTTACAAATATACTTTGATATAGAGTAGTCACACCTATGGCTTCCGTGTAAGGGTAGAAATAACTAGATTCAAGTGGATTCAGAAATATACATGAAACATAATGTTACTCCCTTGCACACACATAATGAACTAGTGGCTTTCACAGATCTCATTTTTGGAAATTTCTTCCTAGAGACACTACTGAGATGTTATCTTGCACAACCACTGCTAGTCCCACCAAAAACATAGTTGGAGCTCCTTCCCCTTCCAACTGGTTAAAATTACCTTTGTATAGTAAGTAGTAGTAGTAGTATTACTATTATAGTTCATGATTCTTGTACATATAATATGTGGAATTTTAACTTTAATGGTTCTAAGACACAAGAAGGCTCTGGAGTTTGTTGTGTTTTAATAGACCTGTTGCAGAGAAAACACTTGATCCCAAGTCGCTTGGAATTTGAGTGCATAAACAACACAACTGAATATGAGGCACTCATCTTGGGCGCCATTGACCTCAAGGTTTCATCCTTAAAAGAAGTAGGGGATCCATAAATTGTGGTGTGATATGTACGTGACACCATACATTATGTTTAACCTCATATAAAGAGTTACAAACAAGAGGTATGCCATTTAATTTCACATTTCAAAGCTTTTAATATTATTTTCGTTCCAAGAATGCATAATGCAAATGCGGATTCATTAGAAAATTTTGTTGCTAGGTTGTCACCATTGAGGGATAAATTTTCTATAGAAATTATTTATAAACCATACGTCCTCGATAATATCGCTAACTTACGCATTTTTAATGATGACCAGCAGATAATATGCTTCATGTCAAACACTAATGTGTTCAAAGATGCAATGACTAATGAGGGTGAGAAAGAAAAGGCACTACATGATGCAGCCAACATGAGTAAAGGAAATATCATCCAAAAGGGTGTGGTATCTTTAAATAAGATTTATGACCCACATAATCGCTTCCAAGGACATTTGAATGCCAAAACCCATAGTTCCACGGTGCTGCACGAAGAAATTAACTTGCCAACAAATAAAGATCTGAAATATGTCAATATTGGTACTTGATGCACACCACAAGAGTGACAAACCTTTATCTGCTTATTCAAATAGTATCGAGATGTGTTTGCGTGGACATACGATGAGCTTAAAACTTACAACACATGAATCATCCAGCATGTAATACCAATAAAGGAAGGGGCCAAGTTGTTTCAGCAGAAACTGAGGAAAGTACATCTGACACTTGAGCCTCTCATTTAGAAAGAGTTAAAGAAGTTTTTAGATGCTCGGATCATATAAAAAGTGTGACACTCTACCTAGGTGTCAAATTTGGTCCCTGTCAGAAAGAAGTCTGGACAAATATGTCCGTGCGTTGATTTTTGAAATATTAATCACACTTGGGACAAGGATAACTACCCTGTGCCGTCCATGGAAAAAATTTTACAAACAATATAGGGGTTTGACATGTTTTCTCTACTCGATGGATATTCAGGATAAAACGAGGTTCTGGTCTCAGAACCTAACAAACTCAAGACCACCTTCCGAACGAAGTGGGGTATGTTCACATTTAAGCAAATTCTATTTGGGTTGGTCAATGCTAGTGCAACGTTTCAATGAGCTATGAACATCACATTCCATGGATTTATTGGGCAGTGCGTAGTGGTCTATCTTAATGATGTAACTATGTTTTCCAAACATAGGTTAGATCACATACACGACTTAAGGAAAATGTTCAAGCAATGTCGCAAGTACGGGATATCCTTCAATCCCAAGAAAATCATCTTCGTAGTGTTCGAGGGTAATATCTTAGACCACATTATCGCTAAAAGTGGGATTATGGTAGACCAGAGAGGGTTAGAAAAATCATGCAGATTCCCTTCTCAATGAAAAAGAAGGCCATGTAGTCCTTCCAGGGAAGATCAACTTCCTCTACAAGTTCATCTCTGATTATGCTCAGATCATAAATCCAATATAGGAGATAGTGAATAAATATGTTATTTATAGATGGGATAAAAGGGAAAAGGATGAATTTTCTCGTATAAAACAAGTTATCGTTGAAGCACCCGTGTTATACAACCCAGATTTCAACGAGGATTTCTTGCTATACACCTTTTCTTCTGACACGTCTCTTGCCATTGTACTCACGCAGAAAGAGGACCTAAACAAATATCATCCTATTTCTTTCACGAGCGCAAGTCTACAAGGACCTGAGCTAAACTACCCCGTTGTGGATAAACAAGCTTATCCAGTATACAAGGTGGTGAATAAATTTCAACCGTATTTATTGAAGAATCCTTGTATTATCTTTGTTTTGAACCCAACTGTCAGATCACTTCTTGTCCAACAAGAGCTAGGTGAAAGGAGATTGAACTGGATGATTGATTTGCAAGAATATGACCTAGAATTCAAGCTAGTTCACACGATCAAGGGCCATGGTATTTTTTGACTAGCGACAGAAGAAATGGACTCAAAAGAAGAAGAAGATCCTGCGGGGTGGGAGCAAGAAATTAAGATTTACACCATTGAGATAGCCACCCCCACTACTAGCACAAATCCTTAGTATGCAGTCATGCGCTAATACCTTAAGCATGGCATTGTTCCCTCCCATTTTTTCTGCACAGCGGAAGAGGGCACTAAGGCTTAAAGCATTATCTTACTAGTTGGTGCATGGGGTGCCTTTCAAAAAGCACCATAATGAAGTATTGCTCAAATGCTTGGATGAACATGATTTAGAAAAGGTATTATGTGATCTCCACGATGGACCAACCGGGGGAAAATTTTGCAGGTGACACAAGGACACAAAAAATCATACGAGCCGGTTTTTACTGGCCCACACTATTTAAGGATGCTAATGATTACGTTCGCAAATGTTTGGTTTTTCAAAACTGTGTTGACAGAAAGAAGAGGTGAGTTGCCCCACTGCATCATATCTCAGTGGAAGAACTAATTCAATAGTGGGGCTTGGATATTATTGGTGAAACCTTTCCACATTCATCAAAGAAACATCACTACATTCTCACTACTACATATTACTTCATGTGGTGGACAGAATCAGTTCCACTCAAACAGGTGAATGATCAGGAGGTCATCAAATTCCTACGACACAACCTCATTTCTAGGTTCAGTGTTCCTACTTCGTTTGTTTTTGACAATGCAACATATTTCTCATCATTAAATCTTTATGAATTTGCATTGGAAAATGGAATTGTGTTGAAGCATTCTTCTGACTTATACCCTTAGGGGAATGGTCTTGCTAAATCTACAAATAAGAAATTGATCCACATCATTAAGAAGACCATATTCTCTAAGTAGAGGAAATGACACTTTTCTTTGGTAAATTCTCATTGGCCTGACCAATTCACGCCTAAGCCTTCCATGAACACCTCCCCTTACTTCCTGGTATACGGAAAAGAATCCATCCTCCTACCCAACATATACTTTCCTGATCTCCAACTCTCACAAGAATACCAAGGCAAGCCATGTATGTTAGTGCAGTGTAGGATGGACACCCTTCATAAGCTCCTGGAAGAAAGACTAAAAGCCAAAGAAAAATTCTTACTCCATCAAAATCGTATCAAGAGGTGGTTCGACAAGAAATATGTTATGCAACCAACTCACAAAACAGTAGAAATAGTAGATCAATGACTTATAAAATATCCTCTTCGAGGGGGAAACCTCCTTTACATTACATAAATGAAAAATTCTTGGATGATTCAAATGACAAAACCTCCTTTCTATATATAGCAGTCTAAGGGGTCACAATATAATCATAGCCGACATAACAATAATAATGTAAGGCTACAATAAAAACAATAGTGGGCTTCTATGGGGCACAATAATAACAATATGGGGAATACATGGGCATAACAATAAAAATAACCGAGCTACAATAAGAGAATACACTAGTATTATAGGGACCTAACATGACCCTCTCCTTCAAAAAATTCTTGTCCTCAATGCTTGAGTAGTTATGGACGCTTCTATACAAAACTCTCATCCTCCCATGTGGAATCTTCAACAGATAAGTTCTTCCACTTGATCAAATACTCTGAAATTAATTGATTTCGTAGCTGTCGAGTTCTTGTTTCTATGACTACTTCAAGTTCCAATATGAGTTTTCCTTCCTCGTCAAGTTCTGGAAATATTGTTTGAATTGGGAGCTTGTCACCTATAACTTTATTTAAGCATGAAATATGAAAAACTGGGTGCACTCTAGAAGATGCAAGAAGCTCCAATTTGTATGCCATAGTACCAATATTTTGTTGATCAACGGTTGTCATTGATGTCAACCCAAGCAGCACCAGGGGCTACCCCAAAATTGCAGGGGAATTTTTACCTACCAAATTACTATATTCTTGGTCAAGAATTCTTTTGATGGTTTCTACTTGTCGAGATGTTTCCGTTGATATATGGCACACCACGTAATTCTTCACGGTTTGAGAGATATTCATGTTTGAAGTTTGTAACCCCAGTTAGTGGGCTAAAACCCCATGGGGTTGTGGCATGGGTCATTTAAAATTAATAATTAATGTTTTTTAAGCTCCTAAAATCCCTCCCATGTTCACTTGTTGAAGCCCCTCTCAACCTAAGAATTTATATAAATTGTGATCCTCATATCCTCCTTATGTAGGGATTTCGCAATCTGAAACAGGTCATCATGGAATTTTCACTCTAACATTTTTTCTACGAAGGTTCAAAAGCTAAAATTTTTATGAGGAAAATCTGAAATCCTAAGGAAGCTCTTGTAGACATTTTAGATGAAGGTGCGAATATTTTCAGAGATATGATCTATGGAAGTCAGTCTTTTTGCAGGCTCCTGAAATTCATCTCAAAGAATTGACCTTGGGAAAATCGTCATAAGTCTCTCTCTGGGTATTGGATTGGAATTCTGTAAAAGGTGACAGACAATTCATGGGCTGTAATTTTCTTTATATAAATTTCAGAGCATAATGAAGAAACACTGACACGTGGCACCCTGTACAAGTTTGCTCTACTAAAACAGTCCATAATTAGAGCATTGTGAGAGATTGGGCATAACTCTCTCTTGAAGAATCCAAATTGGGTCAGACCTGTGGCATTGGAAAGAAGACTTAGAGGAATAATACAGGGTGAAAAATCACATATTGAGGATCTTAAATAATAGAGATACACCAGATTCAATATCGAGCTCCTAGAAGGCAAGAAAAAGCTAGATGATGTGTTGTAAAGGGCTGAAAAGGACCAAAATTTCTAGGGCAGCAAAGCAAAGCAAGGTGCAGCAGAGTGTAGCATGAAAAGAGAAGCAATCAAGGTGTAGAATAGTAGGAATAAGTTCATCACATGAAGTATTCAAGTGGGCAGCACTGCATACAGTCACTGTAAAGGTATCATTGTACTAAGTCATTGTAAATACATTATTGTAAAAATTGTACTAGTGTCTATCTGCCAAGAGTTTAAGGGGCAGTGTCGGGAGGTCTAAGATCATCATTAGGTGGTTGTGTCATAGTTGGGGTTATGGTCTAGTGTGTCTTCTTCTTCTACATAATTCTATATCATTGTAAAGTGGACCATTTTCCTTGGTACGGGAGTCCATTCTTCTTTTCTTCTTTTATTCTTCTATAGGGTGGTAAGGTGGTGCTAGGGTGGGTTGTAGCTCATTGGGTGTTGGGGCATTCGTTCAGTTGACTACTGAAGAATCTCGGGCGTTGGAGCGTCCATCCAGTGGGAGCTGGAGAAAAATTATTTTCTAGATTCTAGGACGTTGGAACTTTATTTTCAATTGGAGTTGAATATTAAAGAATTATTAGAAAAGAATTAGGTGGTTTTTGTCCCGGAGTGGGTTTCCACCTTAAAAATGGTGTGCATTTGTGTTCCTTTTGTTTACTGCTATCATTGTACAAACACTGATAATTTTTGAAGATTAACTAATGCTCTGAAATGAATACTGATTCACCCCCCCTCTCAGTATTTCCAACAATTGGTATCAGAGCTTGGTTCCTTCAATAGCAGTTTAACAGCTGGAAGGAGGTCATGGAGCATACCAAGAATGGTGTACCTCTATTCAATGAAAATAATTATGCACTCTGGAAAGGAAGAATTGAGGTATATGTCTTGGCGCAAGGTTAGGAAGTATGGGACACTGTTCAAAATGGATTTACACCAACCACAGATGAACAAGGTATGAAGATTTTGGTAAATGATGCAAAAGCAAATAATATTATTATCAATGGACTTATTGAATCTTCTTATCATAAGGTGTTGGGTTGTAAAACCACCAAAAATGTATGGGACAAGCTTGCGGATATATATGCAGGTGATTCAAATGTCGAAGAAGCAAAGCTTCAAATCTATAGAGCAAATTGAGCAACTCAGAATGAAAGAAGATGGCAACACTGTTGCATACTTCCAATATGTTGATGAAATAACCAACACTTTGGAAGGATTGGGAGAGCCAGTTCACAAGAAGACTATTATACGAAAGATTATTAAAACGTTACCAGGGAGATTCAGCCCAAAGGTATTCGTCTTAGAATACAGTGCAAATATGGAAAAACTCAGAAAAGAGGAATTACATGGAGTTTTCATAGCATATGAAAAGAGACTTGATGAAGAAGAGGGTACTTCGCATCTAGAAACTACGTTCGTTGCATCTAAGAAAACCAATCAGGACAAACAACCCTTACTTGAAAATACATGCACCTGCAAGTGTGAAGAAAATGGAGATGATGAAGAAGGTCTTTCAGATGAAGATATGCTTACTTTAAGAGAAAACTAAAAATTGGTAAGGGAAAATTCAAGGGTAAACTTCCATTGATATGTTTCGGTTATGGTGAGGTTGGGAATTTCGCAGCAAAATGTCCAAACAGAAGTGATGGCAACTCAAAAGGAAAGAAAGGCTTTAAGAAATTCAACAAGAAAGGAAAAAATAAAGGATCCAAAAGGAACTTTCTCTCTAAAGAAGATAGCTCATCATCCAATGAAGACAGTGACAGCAAAGAAGAAGCCAATAAGAAAGTATTGTTTATGGCCAAGCACAATAAACAAGAGGTATCAAAACAATGAAGAAGAAGGGTTGACCATAGAATAATTTTCTAAGGAGGCAATCAGGTTTATAAAAGAGCTCAAGGCTGAAAAGATCCGTTCCAATACTCTTGAAGAACAAGTTCAAGGTCTCAAAATTGAAGTTGAAGAACACAAATGTATTGAAGAGCCACTTCAAAATAAGTTGGAAGAAAGCAACCAAGAAAGGGAAGCATTAGAAGCCGAAGTAGTCTCACTGCATAAGGAAGTGAAGAAGGGAAATATTGTCCAAAACTGTGCCAACAGCTCAAGGACATTGGAAGAACTCATCAACAATCAACAATCTTACAATGACAGAACTGGCCTCGGTTGCAAAGAAGAAGAAGTAGGACCTTCTACAACAAAATACAATGAACCTATGCGATCTAACATGCATGTAGACTTCATTGGACAAGATTCTCAAGAATATCCTTGGAAGACGATTCCTCGATGAAGATATCCATCCAGGTACCAACATATTTTTCATGGATATTGTTATTTATGTGGAAAATTTGGTCATAAAGTTGTAGAGTGTCGTTGCTCGCACGTACCCTAGGAACCAATACAATTCCAGGAGATCCTTCAAATATGAACCTCCCAGGACTCAACGAAACATCAATAGATTTGAACATTTAAGAAATAATATTGAATGTTACAAATGTCGAAACTTTGGACACATAGCCAAAGACTGCAGACTTGAAAATCCTCCAGAAGAATCTTCGAAGCCACAGAACAAACGAACATGGAAGAAGAAGAAGAATGATAATTGTGCTCTCGCTTTCAAGGCTCAAAAGAACAAAGATGTGTGGTATGTTGATAGCGGTTGCTCAACGCATATGACTGGAGATAGAAATAAATTTGTATCTCTGAAAGAGAAGAAGGATGGAATCGTGTCCTTTGGAAATGATGGGTCTTCAAATGTTATAGGATCAGGTACTGTCACTCTCGGAAGAAAAGCTACTCTAGCCAAGAATGTTCTATTAGTTGAAAACATGAATCACAATTTTCTCAGTGTTGGACAATTGTGTGATCAAGGACACACAATACTATTCAACTCCACGAAATGTGAAATCAAGAAGAAGCGGTTTAGTACAGAAGTGCAGCTGAAACCAAGTCTAGACTCAACCCAAACATATATATTGGATGAAGCGGCTAAACATGTCTACTAGCTAAAGAAGATGAAAATTTGGTTATGGAACAAGCAGATAGGTCACATAAGCTTTGAAAATCTTGTGGGATAAGCAAAGGAAGCAACACAAAAAAATGCCTAGAATGTAAAACCTTCCAACACACTATGTACAGAGCTTTATCAACACATCAAACTTATATAAAACTCAATTTAAACAAAGACACTTTATATCAATGGGTAGAGTACATACTGATCTATGTGGTCCTGTGAGAACAAAAGGCTTAGATGGAGAATTATATTTCATGTTAATGATAGATGACTATACCAGGATGACAGCCGTCAGTTTCCTAAATAAAAAATATGAAGCATTTGAGTGCTTTAAGATCTACAAGGAGTTGGTTGAAAATGAAGCTGATTTTAAAATAAAGTGTCTACGATCAGATAATGGCGGAGAATTCACTTCCAAATTATTTCAACAATACTCTGATGAAAATGGAATAAAAAGACAATTTTCAACAGCACGAACACCTCAGCAAAATGGAGTTGCTGAAAGAAAGAACATAACTGTACAGGAAATGGGTAGAACAATGTTCAAGGACTCAAAATTGGATGAAAACTTATGGGTTCAAGCAATTGAGATGGAAGTCTTCATTATCAACCAAAGTCTTCTCAGAAATAATTGCAACAAGACCCCATATGAATTATGGGGTGGAAAACCAGCTAATGTAAACAATTTTAGAATCTTCGGAAGAAAATGTTATATCAAAAGAGAAGATCAAAATTTGGGTAAGTTTGAATCACGTGTTGATGAAGGTATCTTTGTTGGTTACTCATGCAAAAGAAAGGCCTATAAATTCTATAATCTAAGACGAAAACAGATAGTGGAGAGCATAAATGTCACATTTGACGAAGGTGGTGTTCTAACAAATAATGATGAGGATCTAGAATCTTTGAAACTTGAGACAGAGGTTGAAAAAGACACAGAGAAAATTCTAGAACAAGAAGCAACTATCAACCAGGAAGAAGTAAATAATGATCATCAAGATATACTAGAACAACAATAAGAAGCTCCTCCAAAGAGAACAAAAGAATGGATTCAAAAGAACCATCCATCAAATCAAATCATTGGCGACATAAATGAAGGTCAACATCTTCGTTCATCACAACAAGCTCACATTGCTTTTCTAGCAACCTTTGAGCCTAGTAGTTTTGAGGAAGCCAGCCAGAATGAACACTGGGTAGCAGCTATGAATGAAGAATTGGATCAAATCGAGAAGAATAACACCTGGGAATTAGTTCCATGACCAAAAGATAAAAATGTCATTGGGACAAAATGGGTGTTCAGGAACAAATTGAATGAAGATGGACAGGTTACCAGAAACAAAGCAAGATTGATTTGCAAAGGCTATGCACAAGTGGAAGGAATTGATTTTGACGAAATATTTGCACCAATTGCCAGAATGGAAGCCATCTGAATGTTTCTTGCCTATGCATGTTCAAGAAAAATCAAAGTCTACCAAATGGATGTGAAGTCAACATTTCTGAATGGTGAATTAGAAGATGAAGTTTACATCGAACAACCTAAAGATTTTCTACTATCAGAAAAATAAGACTATGTTTGCATGTTAAAGAAGGCTCTATATGGTCTCAAACAGGCCCCCAGAGCATGGTATGCTCATCTTGATGGATATCTACGTCAACAAGGGTTCAAGAAAGGTATTGTTGATAGCAATATTTATGTACAAATAGATAAAGATAATTTAACAATCATTGAGGTATATGTGGATGATATAATATTTGGCAGCAATGATGATCGACTAAGTAAGAAATTTTCTACAAAGATGCAAAGTGAGTTCGAGATGTCTTTAATCGATGAGCTGACATACTTCTTAGGACTTCAAATATCTCAGCAAGAGAAAGGAATATTTATATGTCAAGCCAAGTACATCAAGGAAATGCTCAAGAAATTCAAAATGGAAGATTGCAAACCCGTCCTTACTCCGATGGTAATAGGTTGCAAATTAAGCATAGATGACTCATATAAGGATGTGGATCAAAGTTTGTACAGATCTATGATTGGTATTCTTCTATATGTAACAGCCTCCCGACCAGATGTTATGCAAGCAGTTGGACAAGTAGCAAGATTCCAAGCAACACCAAAAGAATCACATATTATTGCCATCAAAATAATTCTTCGATATCTAAAGGGGACAGAAGAATATGGCTTGTGGTATCCCAAGGGTAACAATCTCATTATTCAAGCCTTTACAGATGCAGATTGGGCAGGAAGCGTTGATGATCGTAAGAGTACTAGGGGAGTAGCATTCTATCTAGGTGGTTGTCTCATATCCTGGTTGAGAAAAAATCAAACCTCAATCTCGTTATCTATAGTGGAAGCAGAATACATTGTAGTGACATCATGTTGTACTCAAGTCCTTTGGATGAAAAAAAGTTTGCAAGATCTTCAAGTAAAATTCAATGAGCCTATTCCCATTCTGTGACAACACTAGTGTCGTCAGCATTTCCAAGAATCCTATCATGCATTCAAAAACAAAACACATTCCGATCAAATATCATTTTGTTAGAGAACAAGTCGTTGAAAAGAATATCAAACTTGAGTATGTTGGTATAAAAGAACAAATCATTGATATCTTTACTAAACCTTTACCTCGTGAAGCTTGGGATTCTCCCAAGTTCTCATTAGATTACAGGTCCATAGGATTGTTGTGTTTCAAGGGGAGTGCAAGTTTGTAAAGGTCCGCAGGATGGTTGTGTGTCAGGGGGAGTTACCCTTTGCCATTGATGTCAAAGGGGGAGAGAATGTTGTAGGAAGATGTGTCATGATCGCAGGGGGAGTACTTATGTTGCCATCAATGCCAAAGGGGGAGATTGTTGATCAACGGTTGTCATTGATGTCAACCCAAGCAGCACCAGGGGCTACCCCAATATTGCAAGGGAATTTTGACCTACCAAATTACTATATTCTGGGTCAAGAATTATTTTGATTTTTTCTACTTGTCGAGTTGTTTCCATTGATATATGGCACGCCACGTAATTCTTCACGGTTTGAGAGATATTCATGTTTGAAGTTTGTAACCGCAATTAGTGGGATAAAAACCCATGGGGTTGTAGCATGGGTCATTGAAAAGTCATAATTAATATTTTTTAAGGTCCTAAAATCCCTCCCATGTTCACTTGTTGAAGCCCCTTTCAACCTAAGCATTTATATAAATTGTGATCCTCATATCCTCCTTATGCAGGGATTTTGCAATCTGAAACAGGTCATCGTGGAATTTTCACTCTAAATTTTTTCTACAAAGGTTTAGAAGCTGAAATTTTTATGAGGTGAAGTAGAAATCTTGAGGAAGCTCCTGTAGAAATTTCAGATGAAGGTGCACAATATTTTCAGAGATATGATCTGTGGAAGTCATTGTTTTTGCAGGCTCTTGGAATTCATCTCAAAGAAGTGACCTTGGGAAAATCGTCATAAGTCTCTCTCTGAGTATTAGATTGGAATTATGTGAAAATTGGCAGATAGTTAACGGGCTGTAGTTTTCTTTATATCAATTTCAGATCATAATGAAGAAACAGTGACACGTGGCACGTCGTACAAGTTTTCTATATTGAAACATTCCATAATTAGGGAATTGTGAGAGATTGGGCATAACTCTTTCTTGAAGAATCCAAATTGGGTCAGACTTGTGGAATTGGAAAGAAGACTTAGAGGAATACTACAAGGCCAAATATCACATATTGGGGATCTGAAATAACAGAGATACACCAGATTCAATATTGAGCTCCTAGAAGGCAAGAAAAAGCTAGATGATGTGTTGTCAAGGGCTGCAAAGGACCAGAATTTCTAGGGCGGCAAAGAAAAACAAGGTGTAGCAGAGTGTAGCATGACAAGAGCAGGAAACAAGGTGTAGAGAAATAGCAATAATTTCATCACATGAAGTGTTCAAGTGGGTAGCACTGCATACAGTCACTGTAAAGGTATCATTGTACTAAGTCATTGTAAATACATTATTGTAAAAATTGTACTAGTGTCTATCTACCAAGAGTTGAAGAGGCAGTGTCAGGAGGTCTAGGATCATCATTAGGTGGTTGTGTCATAGTTGGAGTTATGTTCTAGCGTGTCTTCTTCTTCTACATCATTCTATATCATTGTAAAGTGGACCATTTTCCCTGGTACGGGAGTCCATTCTTATTTTCTTCTTTTATTCTTCTATAGGGTGGTAGGGTGGTGCTAGGGTGAGTTGTAGCTCATTGGGTGTTGGGGCATCTGTTCAGTTGACTACTAAAGAATCTCGAGCGTTGGAGCGTCCATCCAGTGGGAGCTGGAGAAGAATATTTTTCTAGATTCTAGGAAGTTGGAGCTTTATTTTCAATTGGAGTTGAATATTAAAGAATTATTAGAAAAGCATTAGGTGGTTTTTGTCCCGGAATGGGTTTCCACATTAAAAATTGTGTGCATTTGTGTTCCTTTTATTTACTGCTATCATTGTATAAACACTGATAATAATTGAAGATTAACTAATGCTCTAATTGAAAGGAATACTGATTCACCCCTCCTCTGAGTATTTCGAACATATTTTTTAACACCTTGTAAGGACCATAATACTTTGGTGATAATTTATTATCCTTCTTAGCTTGCTTGAGGGACATTTTGTTTGTATGGTTGTATCCATAAAAATACTCAGTCGCCTACATAGAAACTTTTTTCGCTGCGATGTTGATCTTCCTGTTGTTTCATTCGATTCTGAGCCAAAGTAAGGTTATCCTTTAAGAGTTGGATAACTTGTTTTTCATGCTCGATGTGATCTTCCACTGCTTGAACCTTAGAAATTTATCTTAAAGATGATGTGATGGACACTGGATGATATCCATAAAGTACCATAAATGGGGTCATTTTTGTTGTAGTATGGAAGGAAGTGTTATACCACCATTCAGCTAGAGATAACCACTTGACCGTTTGTGGATGTTTATTAGATACAAAGAAATGAAAATATCCTTCCAGACATTTTTTAACTATCTAATTTTCCCCATCAGAATGAGGATGATAAGATGATCTTTGAGCTAATTGAGTACCCAGTCCAAAAATTTCCAGTGAAAATGGGATCTCTGTCGCTTACAATAATCTTTGGCTTTACATGTAGCTTTTAAATTGTTTCCATAAATGCAGTAGCAACTGTATTGGCTTTAAATGGATGATATAATGCAAAAAAGTGTGCATACTTAGTAATTATATCAACTACCTCCATTATGACACTCTTTCCTTCGGACTTGGGTAAACTTGTGATAAAATCCATTGAAACCTCCTCCCAACATTGACTTGGAATGGATAATGGTTGTAAAAAACATGGGGTCTTAATTGTCTCAAATTTATTTTTTTGGAAAACCAAATATTCCACCAAAAAATTTTCCATATCAAATTTAAGGCCAACCCAAAAAGATTATTTCTTAACCCAGTGGTAAGTTTTTAAAAATCTCGAGTGCCCTCCTAAGGGAGAGGTGTGTAATTATAGAAGAGTTTTTTGTTTGAGTTGGGAATTATTACAAAGGTAGAAGTGATATTTTTACCATAATGAATAATTTTTCTAGCTAATTTTATCATGTGTATTGGTATCTTGTTGTAACTTTTGAATAAGTGCCCACACTTCTTCTACATTCTTCCATTCATCCCTTGCTTTGGTTATCCAATATAGTTGGATAATAGAAATGAAACAAAACAACGCTTCCATATCCTCATCCTCTCTTGGGAGTGCATCTGCAACAACAATTTGCTTCCCTTTTTTGTAGATGATTTCAAAGTCAAAACCTAACATCTTTGTGACCCATTTTTGCTTCTCTTCTAAAGATAATCTTTGTTCTAAAATGTATTTAAGACTATTTTTAAGCAGTTAAATTCCCTCTCTAGACAGAGGCGATCCCTCTAACCCTATAGTGGGTCTAGAAACAAAGAGACATGCTAGAGTGTTGGTTCCTAATTACTGAATGAAAAGAGGACATGGTAGATCGACCTACCTAGAATCCAACGCTATCGTCATAGTTTTAGTTGTGGTGGCCTCTCGCTCCTGCCTCAGCAAGTCACAATCCTTCTGCAATCATGCTCGAATTCCTGCATATAGAACAATAGACAAGAATAGAATACGACATAATAACTTCATTCATAACTACTAGCCAGTCAAAGAGGGCTAAGAATATTGCATTAAACAAATGACATAACACAAAATGGGCACCGAACAATAGTCACGTGTATGTATTGATAGAAGGAAGAGATACAACCAAAGCTTTGACGTTGCAGTCTCCTTCAGTGGGGTTCAGCCGAAGTGCGTCTCAGATACTCGTCAGGGGATTCAGACGGGATGAAGGCAAAGACTTAAACTCTCTCAATGAAGTTCCTTCTTGTTCTATGTCTTTAACAATTCAGCTATATTATGTTCAATTCTCCATGTTCAGCTTGCTTATGTAAGGAGAGATAGCTTATTTTTATAGAGTGAAAGGAGGAGGTTAGGATCCCTACAAAGGTGGAAGGGAGGCCTATCCTTTAGGAGGTTCCCACGAGAGGTGGAAACCATAAACTAAAGGAGGGATTCTGTGGTTAATCAGTCCAACCACTCCCAATGACTCATTCTCGAAGTTTTTGGAATGGAATCTATAAACAGCTCGGCGCGAGTGGCTAACTGAGACAGAGCTCCAATTGGTGCGGGACCCATTGCTAATCTTCCTCATCGGTGCGAGGGCAGAACTGACTACTCGCGCCAAGGCAAAAACAAGGGTTTTTGAAGCTCTGCTCAGGGAATTATCAACAAAAGGAATATTTCCCTCATGTAAAGGGATGCAATAATGGTCTTTATAGGCATGACACTTCTAATTAGTCACAGAAATGACCCTCCAATGTGCGAGATGGGGATTGCAGGGACAGTGACAAAATGTTGTGTAACAGATGCCCCCTAAAGCATGAGGTTCGACGAAGAGGGAGGGGCGAAATTCTTTATGAGAACGCGTTTGAACCAAACATCGATGTCAGAAACCTGCAATTACAAATACAACTGATATCTATAATACATGAATATGTGGCATGGGTGCAACCATCCATAACAGAGTACATATATAGAATGAGATCCAAGGTATGGACACAACCAGCTAGCAGTAAGGATCAACAAAAGGACTCAAGTATGGTCGCAGCCATCCAATAAAAAGAGTCATGTAATAAGTCATGATAATGCACAGGAATCTGCAACCTGGATTTCATCAGACAAAACCTAGGGTCTTGCAGTCCATCTCGACCCGAACAAGTACAAATTCAAGCATGCAAATATATGAGCTGAAGTCGAGCATGCAAGAAAATCGTCTGATTACCAACCGATGATGGAAGTTGTTAACAGTTGCGAGAGAAACCACCAATAATGACAATGGACCTCAAGTTACAATAGGTACAATCCACAGAATGTAAACAGTGAGTTGGCGTCGAACATCTGCAGAATCACTCGATCGAAGGCCAACGATGTGAATCTTGCGTCGAATGCGAAGAACATGCCATTGAGGCATCCAGGCTCCAAGGTACCAGAAGGGAGTCTCTAGATCAGATTCCTAGATAATGAGCTGAAGTTGACAAGAAGTGACCCAGTCGAAGGAGGGCCATAATTTTTCCCACATCATCGACACGAGACAGAGGAACATGATGACAATGAATCAAGACCAACAGAGAATCAGAGGGAGGTTGAAAACTATAGAGGTAAACTTCTCTTGAACATATCAGCGACATGACTCTGGATTTTGCAGTATTTGAAATCAAAGGATCTGAGGTCATGGTGACATGGCGAAGAGAAGATGAGAGGTCAAAACAGATTACCCAAACCCATGGAGGAAAAATTGATGAAATGAGATGTCCACAACCTGACACGAATGCAGACAAGTGTCATGTTCCAAGAGCGACATACCGCCAACACAACTAAAATCCGGTTCAATTTTCCCCCACCATTTACAAGCAGAGATACCCCAATTATTTTTAAAAGCAAGCTTGAAGAGGATAACATATGCTTGTGATATAAGTTTTTCCTTCGGACAATCCAACCTAGTACATTTTACGAGCCCTAGGAAGTGTTAGTCATCGGTATTTTTCACTTGTTGGTGATGACTAGTTGTTATAATCAAGTTTTCTAGCGGTGATCTCAAAATTTGTCAAATTTTCCAGACTGAAAACACCCATAAACATTTTTGCCCTCCTACCTTTCTAAGCCCCATCTAGCCTCGACCATACTAGCTTGTCCATAAGCTCAAGGAAAACAATCCAAACCACGTCTAAGAAGATCTCCCCTAAGTTAGGTAGTGGCGCTTTAAGGCATTTCTCCCTTGTAAAACTATCCTAAAGCCAAAGAACCTCTATCTATGATCAACCAGTCCTAACGAGACCTTCCTATTCTACAAATAAAGTTTGGTTACACACTTAAGTCGCGCCACTAACAAGCCTTGAAGTCTCAACAATGCATATGCCATAGGTCAAGACGATATTAGGTGATTTTACAATGTTTCAATGGATCTTTCAAAGAGTAGAAGTGCACCGATATTCCGAAAGACAATATTAAACTCAACATGAGAAGACAGCTCGCTTCTCATGTGGTTTTGAGCACTGGGATGCAGCTACAAAGCTGAGAGTTATTTCATTAAGCTCTTGCAATCACGGTCAAAGGTTAGTAAATTATAAATGACAAGAAATGCTTTGCAAATTCTAGCCAAATTGCTTGTGATGTCTAAAGAGGCGCAAGAGAGGTATTTGGAAAGCTAGAATTACATGTCTCAGAGAAATGCCCATCATGACTTACGACGGTTTGTCATATTCATTTTCTCAAGCATGAATAGGAAGTAAAAAGGAAAGATAGCCTTGTTCAAGGCGATGAAATGGCATCACTAAAGAAAACCTCCTCCATGCAGACGAGAGGGTTGAAGACTCAGAAAACCTCTTTCATTTTACAAGCAGAGGGTTGAAGAGCGAGAAAACCTCCTTCATTTACAAGCAGAGGGTTTGGCACCGTGATAAAGGCCTCCTTCATCTATAAGCGAGAGGGCCGAGACAAAAGATTGATTTTAGGGTTTTCAACGACTAAAAGAGCAGGGATTTTAGGTGCGGTGGGGAAAAGCAATTGGAAGGTTTACGAATAGAAAAATGGTGTTAAAAGTAAAGGCAAAAGCGAATGGTGCTTAGAAAGAGGTGTTTACATGATTTTCCTTTGTTAAAACACGGAATGAGATACGGTGTGAAGCTAATGGGGTGATTATCAATGAAGAAATATTTTTTTAAGCAAATGGCAAGGAAGTAAAACAATATTTCTCTCAAAGCGACTTTCGCCATCAAATACGGAGAGAAAACCACTAACGAGTGTGTTCATAAATACCTTCTTCACTTGGTTGAAAGCAGGGGGTTGAAAATAACCCGGGAATTTTTCTAAAAAATAGGCCTCCTTCATAACAAGTAGAAGCGCTCGACATTTGTGTAAAGGTGAAGAGCATTCATTTTTAGTATGGCTTAGAATTTCAAGAGACAATTTTTCCAATTTTACATTTTAAACTTCACTCACCATCCCCCTGCTATATCTCCATAAAAGTTGAAGATTGGATTACTTTGTCAATCTAAGGTTCGTCATTTGCCTTGATGGTGGAAACTATTTGTAGCAGAGTTTTCCACTTACGAGTTTCAAATGAGGTTCTTCACCCACGAGTCAAGAAAAGGCTCAAAGAGCACCTGCGAGTTCAATCAACTTCACGGTGGGCTTGATCATCATCAACATACCAGAGCGAGAAGCTATCAAATTAAGTTTTAAAATGGTGAGTTATCTCCTTGCAAGAATGACAAAGAATGCCTCACAAATCATTGGTATGTCTTTGAGTGAGTTTTCCTTTAAAAAAGGTCGGTAAAAAGGTTAGAAGTGGCAAAAGATTCTTATTTAACGAAAAACGAGTGAAAAGCGATGAAGAGTTTGCAGTTCCTTAAAAACCTTTTACTTAAACAAGAACCATCACTATGTTACCTTTCAAAAGTAAACCCTCAACATTTATGTAAAGGATTAGTTAAAAAAGAGTCTTTATAGGTTTTAAAAATGATTAAATGACAAAATAATGCTTCATGTACTTGTTTTGCAACAGAAAGCTTCTTTACAAAGCTTCAAAAACCCTCATAAAGCATTTCAAAAGCTAATTGACCTTTTCACCTTCAAAGGAGTTAGAGACCGTTGCAGGGGGCCTATTTGCAATTCCAAAGCGAGCAGCACACCCCCCTAGGCGCTTCAGGCCGAAACAAGGAAATTTCAAAGCGATATTACGAGTTTTGGAGGTTTAAGGTTGCGTGGCGCACTCCGGGAAAGAGTGCGCGGCACGTTCGAGTGAAAAAAATTACAAAGGGCTTACCTCTTTACTTGCGGTGCCTTAGCAGTGCACGAGTCACTGCTTGCCCGGGAGCCGACCCGACGACTTACACGGCATGACGCTCTCCCATATGAACGTGCTTCTCACTCAAAAATCCCTCTAAAAAAACACCTGCGAGGCTAGCAAATGATGAACGAAAGCCCATGAAAAAGTTTACAAGTTATTCTTCATTTCTCCTTGCTAGTTTTGAAATCCTAAGGGGGTGACAGAGTGATTTTCTCCAAGGGAGAAACAGGGTGATAAGGAGGGTAGGGTGTTTGATAATGATCCAGAGGTTATTGTTGCTATGATTTGCCCAAAATCAATATAGTGAAAGAGGGTGTGTTTGCATTAGTTTCAACGAGCCTAAAAACTACCCTAAAAAAATAGTGATAAGCCATAACACTAATTGCAAGGAAATACATAGTGGTAAAGACAAAATTAATCCCTATTAGCGAGATCTTAAGGTCAAAACAATGTTTAAAGGGTGAGGATTTTTGGTCCAAAAATTAAAGGTGGATACCTTGCTATAAATGCCAGAGAAAGAGATTGATTAGAGGGCAGTGTTTGAGAAAACTCGGAGCAGCGGTGTAAACAAAATTAATCCCTATTGGCATATCTTAAGGTCAAAACAATGTTTTAAAGGGTGAGGATTTTGGTCCAAAATTAAAAGGTGATAATCTTGCTATAAATGCCAAGAGAAAGAGATTGATTAGAGGGCGATGTTTCTGAGAAAACTCGAGAGCTTTTTGTTGCTATGATTGTTACACATTTTTTACATTGTTGGGTGGATGTTTAAGACCATCTAAAAATACCCTAATTGCCTTCAAAAAAACATTGGTGTCCTAGAAATGGTGAAAATAGTGTCTGTGAAGGGAAAATATGATAGTCCCTAAGGTAGAACATGGGTTTATAAGGTGAAAGTTTGACCATTATAAAATGCCTCCTCTATGTTATGAAATGAAAAACTAGTCTACGCTTCCTTTGTCCCCTCATAAAGCGAGACTACAGTGAAAGATCTTTTAAATCAATTTGATGGTGTTTTTTTTCTACCTCTGTAAAAAAGAAAGTGAATACAGAAAAGTAGTTGTTGGGGAGGGGTGTTTTTTGTTTTATCTAAGTACAAAGTACATTTTGTTTACGTAAAAACACAAGGAGATCTCGTTCTACAAAAAGCCACCATTACCTCTTCTTCAAATTACCTTGCCCAAAGCACGTAATCATTTCACTATGTGCTCTTTATTTGATAACTATTTGTTGATTGGCATAAAAAGGGACAAAAACAATGATTTGTAAGGAGCGGTTGGTGTTAAAGAACTATTTCATACGAGCATTTGAAAGCGGTTTTCCTTGGTCAAACCAGATGACTAACAAGGAGGATGCGGTGTGTGCTTGAGAAAACATTCCAAAGGCCATTTTAGACAGCTTGGTGTTGTCGAGAACATTCAAAACAAGATGCCTCCCAAGAAAAAGCAGATGAGGTGGCTACATACAAGATATTTGAGCTTTGTTTCAGCGAAGAAGTGAATGCCCATCCATCGGTCTTGTTTAATTTCCATGAGTTTGGGTGTCTAGATTTTTGCCAAAGAGTGCAAGAGGTAAAGAGCTATTCCCCTTTAACACACCTTTGTTGCTTTGAGTTTCGAGAGAAGCATTTTCAGTGTAGCGAGCCTAGATTTCAAATTTTCTTCAGAGTCCATCTCCAAGGCCACTAAAATCCCTTATGTTGGGGAGAATTTGTTTAAGCAAAGCCACACGGACTCGAGAAGAATACAAGCCCTTTACGAAGCACGAGAGCACGGAGATTCATGTCCATCCATTTTCCCCTTCTCATATCTATTGACTAGTTATGCCCCCTCATGAAGATCATCATGAAATACTTCACTTTGCAAGGAAAGATTCTCCCAAGTCTATGCCTATCATATCCGATTGCTCATGCATTTCATGAGAGCCAAATTTCTAAATCTCCCTTTCTTTCTACATAGAAGTATTGAGAAAAATAGCCTCCATCGTCGGAAAAACCTCCTTCTCAGTGAATGCATCTGCCTCTTCCATCACTCCTCATCAAAGTCATCATTCTTTATCGACTTGAGAAGAAGGAGGTCTCTTGGGATACTTTCATCACCCATCCGGATTTCACCACCGATCCCTTGATTTCATACATCTCCTTCACCTTCTACTCACCATCCTTCGCCTTCTTCTAGCAAACCTATTCCCAAAAGGCTCAATTTTCCCATTGAACAAACACAAGGGCATGATGAGGAAGATGATGATGAGCGAGCATCACGGTGAGCGCGGAGACAACAAATTCGAAGATGATGAAGGGGCAACGGCATGAAGATGTGCGGCACGATGAGGAGTGAGCGGTCTCATGATGAACATAGGGCGGCCAAAAAATGATGAACAGAGTAGCCTCATGAAAAAAAAGTGGCCGGGTCCCATGAAAAATGATGAACGAGAGGTAGCTATAGGATGATGAACGGTGAGACTCATAAAAAGGAACAATAGCCTTATAAAAAAAGGAACATCGGTCGCATAAAAAGGAACAACGGCCTCATGAAGAAGAAGGGCAGACATGATAAAAAGGTGCAACACGGTGAGGGAGGACAGACCCTAAAGCGAGAAATTCACAAGGACAAGTCAAGGCATCCATGAAGAAATCCAAGATAGTGGCAAGAATGATGAGCAAAGTGACAACGGTAGAGAGCCAATGGAGCATGTGCTAGCTGCCTCTCCTAGGCAAGGGGCCATGCTCTCTTCTCTCGAAAGTGGCCAAGCCCCGGACATCAAGGAAAAGGGTGCCTAGAGTTGTAACTCCAAATGTGACTAGGGCCCTCCGAAGCAAGGAAAAAATTGCCCAAGAATCCCATTGTCGAATTGCCCAAGAGGAGGAAGACTAAAAGAGCCACCCAAAGCAAAGGAAAGGAGAAAGAAAAGATAGTCATGAACGGGGAAAGGGAGTTCGACATCATCCAAATCCAAAGTGATGATAGTGATAATGAAGCAGATCCTAGAAAATCTCTTGATCCATAGAGAAAACCAAATTGATGCTTTAAGGGGCTCGGATCTTGATAGGGCTAGAAACTTCAATCACTTTTTGAAAGTTTCGAAAACAAGTAGATGAGCGTCCATATGGGCTGTATATGAGACACGAGCCATCAAATACAAAAAAAGGGAGGCCTCCAAAGCACAAGTGAGATTGGAACAACTCATGGGTGAGTTTTATGAGAGCGAAGGCAAAAGATCAGCCCGAGCGAAAGAGGCCAAGAACCATGGGGCTCAAAAAAGGCCCTTGAGAAATAAAAAGGAAGAAGAAGATGCCCTTCTCCAATCTACCCCCTCTCACTACATTGTTCGAACAAGAGATAGAGAACAATCGGGAGAAGCATGGCTTGAGATAGTTAATGATCACTTGGAGAAGAAATTAGAGAAGGCAAATAGAGTACATGGACCTTCAACGGAGGATGATCGGGCATTATAAAAAGCTCAATCGGTTGCCGGCGAAATTGAAGGCCACTCAAGAAAAAACTCAAGGAGGCTAAAGGAAGCACTCTAGCACACCAAAATTGAGGAGAGACACCTCAGGCTCCAAATTTTGGCCTTAGATTCACAACATGTTTCGAAAACCCTTGAGGTCATTCTCGCCAAGTTTGGGCAAATTCGACATGTTTTGGTTTTTTGTTATTTTTTAGGTTTTTGGCTAAAACTCATGGGCATTGCCATTTCAGTTTGAGGGCATCATCAAAGGATGAAAATGGTATCATTGGATACCATAATTTTAGAGGGGCACATACCCGGGTGATTTTCGAATCAATTGAAGATCATTTTCTTCCCCAAAATGGCAAAAAACACTAGCTTTTTTCTACACTCTGCCCCCATTTATCAGCAAGGCCTATTTTTTTGGTTTTTTACACATAAGTCTATTTTTGGAGGACTTCTATTGGTCGAGTTGGGAGAAAAACTAAACATTTTCAGAAATTGGACACTCGAGATTTCCAACGAGCCATCATGAGCCTCGTTTCAACATCGAGAAGGCCTCCAAAAAGTTCTTGAGGCAAGTCAAGGGACCTTTTGCTAATGTATTTTTTGAGTATTTTTGTAAAAATTGAACCTTTTTAAAAGTGACTTTTTCTTCGAGTGCGTTTAGCTATTTTTGTACATGATAAGTTATGAAAAAGTCAATATATTTCCCCCTTTTAGCATTTTTGAGATATTTTATTAGATATTATGTGCCTTGGGCTTTGCAAAGCCTCAGAGGACAAAAATCGAATATTTTGGATAGGCCAATGAGATTGCAAGTTGAACTAAGAGGTTTTTCCTCACTTCGACTATATATTCCAAAGGCTTTCATTGTAAACAAGGCTGAATTGATGAATAGAAGCAATATATGGTCATATAAGCTTTGGAAGAAATACGTGTCTCATGCTTTTGGATAGTTTCTTGGATGTTCTTGGATGATGAAAGAGGATTGTTGTTGGATTCCATGACTTGGTAGAATGGTATAGTGTCTCTCTCTCTATTTTGTTTCCTAGTTTTTCATTCATAAATCTATGTTCTTGCTTGCTATAAGATAGTAGAGAATAGATTTGAGACATGCCCTGAGAGCACCTCAAATTTCTGTTTCTTTATAGCTTCCATGTTTTCTTCATTCTTAGTCATGTTAAATAATCACTTGATTGCTCTTTAATAACTCAAGAATATTGTTTGCTTGTTTCATTTATGGTTTTATGCATGCTAAGTATGATTTATGGTATGCACCATACTCATGGCTAGCCATATCTCCACCTATGAAACCTCTCTTTGATTGATTAGATTGTCATTTGTTGAACCAAGGAGGTCTTGTCTTGATCTTTCCCTTTGCCTAAAACTATGCAATCTTGTTTTCAAAGTGCCCAATAACGAAGTACTATGTTTAGGCATTTCGACATAGTGATTTGAGTTTTTTGTCTATCTTAAATGTATTTCCCCAAAAGTACGAAAGCCATTTCCTAAGTTTGAGAGTTATATATCTCTATGCATGGCTTGAATGTTTATTTCTATGCATTGAATTTAGCTTATAGTTACATTTCTCATGATTAATGGTTTGCCCTACCATGTTTATGTCGGCCTATTAAACTATTTGTGCTTGAAATCCTTTCGTTATTCACAAACTTGATGTCCATCTCACTCCATTTTTCCCAAAGATCCATTTTACCTCGAATCAAATCGGCCCTTCAACAACCTTGTATGACCATCTGAAAGCTTTCTTGACCTTTTTCGACCCCATAGCCGGTTGATGCGGCATATTTTTATCTATCTTATGTCTTTGATCGATTTCATCCCTCACAACCTAAAAACAAAAACCAAAAACCTACTTCATAACTAGCCTAAAAATCGAACACAATAAGAAAACACACAAATATCCCTTACTGAATAGAGAGCCCTCTCGAGTCCAGAGAAGCTGAGTCCTTGGGCTCCAAAGATTGGTTTGATGTTACACCTATCATTTTGGCTAGCCAATCAGCCAAATCATGGGACCCTAACCAGGAAGGAGGAACTCGAGTAACGTCATAGTGAGTGAAGTCAGATGTCATCGAGGTTTTTAATCGAGTCGACAAAGGATAACTCGACATCTTTTCATGTTTAGAGAGTTTGAAAAAGAAGGCGAGAGACAAAAAACTCCAGTGGATCCTTTTTTGTAATAGTCCTCTCATATCGAAAAGGTAGAAAACAATATACGAGAGAACCTCTTAGTGATGATAGGCTAAGGTATTCCTTTTTCATAAATAATCCATCCCCGACTCAAAAAATGGGTAAAACATATCATGGGTAGATATTGTTTTAACGACCTTTAACGAGTTGAAAATAACAAGAATCTCAAAAATCTTTTTCAATTTAGAGAGCCATAAAAGAGGCTGAAAAGATGACTCCGGTAGTGACTTTTTTGTGTTTCTGAGTCCAAAAAGTATAAAAATATAACTCGTTACTTCATCACGATCACATTAAAGACCACGTCGATGGACAAAAACAAACGTAAAACCCATTTCTCGAAAATAACATAACGTAATAACCAAAAAACATGTTTTAAAACCTAATTAGGGTTTTGAAAAGTTATAATAAGCCATAATTGGTAAAAAAAATAATTACTTTTCACTTTTACCTCTTGTGGAGCAACAGTATCCCATTTTATCTTGCGATTTTTGATGGCGACGATAGGCAGCAATCCGATGGGATAATCTAAACACGTTAGTTTTAGGTAAAGCACACATCCTTCCCCACATTTTAAGCATTATTTTTTTACGCAACCTTCGATTTTGATTTCGAGGGAGAGTGTAGAAAATTAGGCCCGATGGTCGTGCTGGGTTTCGGGCACGAATTGCGCTAAACCGCTAATTTTTCTAAACTGGGACACGCCCTATTAGCACGAATGTTTCTAAAATAGTCGCACCAATCGTGCGGATCACTTTTAAAAAGTTCAATGCAGACAAGCCCATATTTCATTTCGACTGGATTTGGCCAATCATGTCTGATATGAACATGTTGGCGAGGTGAAAGAGTGTGTTAGTGCTTGAATACTGCCTCAGTGAAGAAGGAAAAACTCGAGTGACAACATCGAAACCAAGCCTCAGACCCTCGTAGCTAGCCCTACGAGGATGAGAGAGGGACTCTCGAGTCAATCTCGATGAAATGAGCAATAGGGTGCGAGATGACTTAATATGGGACTCGATTTTAGGCTAGTAAATAGATATGAAATGAGGTTTTTAATAAATGATTGGGTTTTACGGGCTACATGGGGCAAAGACGGCAAAGAGCGAGATTTAATCAAAGGCGATGATTATTCCATAAGGGCAAGATAGTGCAAGAGCTTAGGGAAGCATCCAAGCGGGAAATTATATGGAATGGAAGGATCAGTAAGAAGACTAAAGGGGCATGTGTGTATGAATCCCTTTTTGAGACGAGAGGAAGAAACACAAAACATGAATGCTTCTCCGCGAGCAAAGCATGATGGTGGAATTTACCCTCTTCTCACTCGGAAACATTCAAATTGGAAACGATTATGAAATGAAATGTAAACATAACAAGGAACATATGAAACGAGAGAAAAACATATGTCAGAATTCATACCACGGGGATCTTATAGAGAGCAAAGTGCACACTTTAAATTATTTCTCTGTCAAAAGGCTGTACAATGAAGCTACATTATCTCTCCTCACACCTCCGCGCGAACTCTCTCTCCCCACAAAGAATTTACAATAATAAATAAGACTATACAGTGAAAATAGAGTAGACAGATCAGAGAGGTACCTGCTATGACTCATAAGTAAAGCTAGATGAGAACAATAACCAAATAATCTTCAAAAAGAAGGGCTACGTTACACGCAAAATCGTGTTTGATAACCCATGAGGAGCACCCACCTGTAAGCGTAGATTTCACTAATCCGAAGACCAAGCATAGGTAATCGAATACTATTCCTTTACTAAATTCCGAGCTTCAGAATCATGTAGTTGCTGATTTTTAGGCATGAAAATTCTATTTACGGAATGTCGGTTTTTACACATTCCTATACAGTACCCTCAAAATGCGTTTGCCATTTCACATATATTCTTTTAATCTCAAGATGAATCTAATACCGAGTATTGCAATGAGCGCCCACATGGGATATTTTTCAAGCCTAAGTGGAGGTCGAACTTTTCCAAACAAGGCATCGTAATTACTAAATTATATTAATTCTAACAAAGAACTTGGCAAACATTGTGGAATCATTTGTTTTTGGTATCGATTGTGCAACGAACCCACAATTTTTGGCTTTGTTCAAGATCTCCTTTCCCGCGAAAAAACCCCAAACCATAGGCAACTACGCTGGCTAAAACGTGAGAGACCTAGGCTTCATATCATCACTATAATTAGTTGGTAAAAAGAAGCTCCTCATACTGGAACAAGTGACCTCCCATCAAGAATTCCTAGGCGCTTTCAGGTATACTATTGTCTTTCACATACTCTTTAAAGAACTCATTGTCACCAATTTTATTGCGCCTTCTTTCCAAGTCGCGAGCTGACATTCCGCATTCGAACACTCGATCCCTTGAATTGAAAAGCACCCACTTGATCCACCATCCTTGCTTTCGTATCATCACGGAACTCATTTCAACAACGTTCACGTGATCATTTCGGAAAAGTGGAATTGTTTTCGACCAAAAAAGTCTTTCACGACATGCTGAGACAATGAAATTCCCACATGTTTCTATTCAACGAGTCACCAACAAATGTCAATCTCTGACTTTAATACTGATACAGAGCCATTACGCTTTGTCTTTAAAAGCTGTTTCATTCGACGCCAAAAGAAGGCTGCTAAACGCCTCGACTATATTTTCAAGAGCAATGTCCCTCAATTTAATTGAACATAGGTATTACGAAATATCATGCTCAAGCTCCCCGTTTAATGACTTGTAATTCTAAGATTCTTGAAGCATTTCTTTCCTTCTCGACCTCTAGTTTCAACATATTCCATTTTGATATGTCCATTGACCCATTTTTTTGTTGAGCCCGCTAAAATTTTGATGGACGATCATGCCTTTGCCTTTGGAAGAATTCATTTCGTTCAACTCGGTTTGATTGCTTTTCCTTCTACGACCTTTTGGATCAGTGAACAAGATGATTCATCTTGCGATGATGCCACGGTATGACTCCATGGATATATCCAGAAATTATAAAGCTTATCGGTCTAGAGGAAAAAATTGCTACTAATTGCGGGAGCAGCTCTTCCAAAGGACTCGTGAGGGATCAAGCCACGATAATGTAGTAGGAATTGAATCCCATGAATCCGGAAGTAACTAAAAATTTACCCTTTTTAGCGGCTCAGTAATGTATTTTTTTTGCAACTTCTCTGGGATGGGTTGTTTGGTTTATGTTATAGAAGTACACATTTTACCCAATATATCGGCCCATCCTTGCATCTATGTTGTCTTCTATTTTTCTAAGCATTGGCGTATCTACAAACCCTGGACACACATGAGTGACTCCAATATTTTATGCAAACGGTTCCACCCTCGGAGCCTCAAGCAAGTCCTCTAATATCATATTTTGTAGTAGTGTAAAGACCATGTCCATAAAACATATACAAAAAGAAGAAAGTGACCCCATAAGCACAACGATTGAGGGATGCATATTTCCCCTTTGTTTCATCAATGGGAAAGCCACACGCAATGTATACATGGTCCCGTCGAGGTTTTGTCCCCTATTGTAAGATCAATCTCTTTGTCAGTACTTTATCCATAAAGAAACTAGGAGCAATTGCGGCCTTACGGACAAGTGCATCAATGGGCTTCCACTCAAAAAGATTCGATTCTACGCCACAAGTGCTTTATAGTCACTTATATCTGCAACCTGTGAATGAAGAGGAAGCCTTCCATGTTCGATAATTCATGGCACATTGCATCGGGATGATCAATCGATCTTTTAACAAGGAGCGAGATCACAATTTTTCTACGAGAAAGCTTTGGTACCGTTAATCTATACTTCACAAGACAATCCCAAAGTGTTGTTTGCAAATTTGTTGGAATTAAATCAGAAAAGGTATGTCGTTGTTTGCAATTTGGATGTTTGGATAAGACTTATAATAACTCCGAGACCTTTGTGTCACGAAAGTGGTAGCACACCCCATAGAGTGATTTGGCGATCTAGCTGCTATGAATCTTAATGATAACACGGAAATTATCATAATGTTTCTTTTCTAGATAGTTCATTAAAACGTAGGCGGAGTCCTTGCAATGTTTGAACACTTAACGAGAGTCAAATGCCACTTTGCATTTCTCACCATACGAGACACCCTATCGATCCAATTTTTCATGTGTATTTGACAATGATTCGATTGTCGATAGAACTTAGTCTCGATTTCATATTGTCCAACTTCATTCTTGTATAAGGCATACACGGATAGCTACAAGCCACACATGGTTCACTTTCAAGATAATAACCATCAAACTCCACCAAATTTACGACATGTTGTATAATTTCCATTCGGCATTTGGATGCAAAACTCTATTTTGTTTGATTTCGCTTTGTCTCGATTCTGTGACTGATGTTCTTCTGTTTGTGATTTTGCGGGGACAGAAATTTCTTTGGACTTTCTTGCCATTGAAAGAGCTATAAAACTTGAAATACTTTGACAACTTACCTATTTATTACAAAGACACATCCGATGATTTCTTTTTCAAAACGGGGTTTTGAAGAAGAATCAATCATTATTGACGATAACAATCTTGAAATAGAAATTCATCGACTCTAGCTTTTGTGGGCATTTATTAATCATATCAAAAGAGCGAACCCTAAACTCTAAAAAGTAGAAATGTCTCTTTTACGGACCACGAGTAATATCAACGATCGCAAATGACGGTGAGAAATGACGGAAGGAGCGACAAGAGCGCGAGTCTAACATTGGCTCCAGATGGGGATGGCATTACGCTTCTTGGAAAGTACAGAACTGAGAGATATTTGGAAGAAGCGAGACAGTGTACCTCCATCCATTGGGATATGGAATCATTATTTGACAAATCAACATGAATCTTGACTCAATTTTTACTGAAACCGAACCCTAAACAATGATTCGATCTCAAGACCTGAAATAGCCCAGAAAAAATGACTTAACAAACTTCAAACTAAAGCGCAATGAAAGCTGGAACAAAAATGCTGCCTTTGGTGCTTTATTTATCTACCCTAATTTATCACTGAATCCATGAATCAAGTAATCTTGTGTACAGAGTCAACCATTCAAGTAAATACGAGAAGAATTCGCTTGAGAGTGCTTCAACAGATCACGGATGCAATTCGTCGGGCAGCCCCTACATGCACATAATGAGCACTGGTTATGTGATAGACAGACCTAATCTATCAGGGTCAAGCTGAAAAACATTTCCATGTATGTTGCAATAGGATCGCGGGGAGCAGACCTACGTTCTGTCCTCAACTACTGACCACATACCTCCAGCATTGCACATTATCGATGCAAACATCGCTAGGCGAAGCTCTATTGTTTCTTGTTTTGAAGGAGGGAGAGTTTCCAAGAACTTTGGGATCTCGAAATCATATGGCTTGGATCCGATCATTTAAACACTTGAATCTCCTTCTCAAACTTTTCAACAATTAACTCAAAGAAACTGAGTTCTCAAACTTTCGAGCGAAACTTTGGAGATCTCAAAAATTGAAGCACGACCTTTGAAAAATGCTTCATTAATTTCAAAATATGCTAACCAATCTCTAACTTCTTTTAAAACTCACAAAGCTACAGGGGTTTGCCACATGCCCCTACCATTGCATGAGTGGATCAGACAGCACTCTGGGAATATCCGGATTGAGTTGGAGTCGCCAGGGTGAATGTTTTCAGCCTTCTTGTGTCGATCGTTGTCCACATCAACCATCGGATCTAAACTTGATTACATGTACTAGGGCAAGACAATCTACAAATCGAATGTCACATTCACAAGCTAAAGCTGGAGATGGAGTGACAGACGTTTTATCTACTATGCACTCGCGAGTAGTAATGTGAGTTCGAAGGCTACCTGGCGTGACTTCGGACTCAGTGCGTCAGCTCATGAAACAAATGACATCAACAAGCCAACCAATTCTTCCCCGTATGGTCGCCACTATGTTAGCGCTCGAATGCCTGCTCAAGTGAAGAAGGAAAAAAATCGAGGCAACATCAGACCAAGCTCGGGCCTCATAGCTAGCCCTACGAGGGACGAGGAGAGGGCTCTCTCGAAGTCAATCGCGATGAAATGAGCAAACGGGTGCGAGATGACTTAATGTAGTAACCGATTTTAGGCTAGTAAATAGATAAGTGAAATGAGGTTTTTAATAAATAGTGGGGTTTTTTACAGTTTGCATGGGGCAAAGAACGAGCCAAGAGCGAGAGATTTAATCAAAAAGCACAAATTATTCCATAAGGCAAGATAGGCAAGAGCTTAAGCATCCAAAAGCCAGAAATTATATGGAATAAGGAAGGATCATAGTAAGAAAAGCTCGAAAGGGCATTAATGTGTGGATCCCTTTCGGACAGAGGAAGAAACACAAAACATGAATGCTTCTCCAGGAGCAAAGCGAGTAGGTGAGATTTTACCCTTCTCTATTCAGAAAACATTCAAATTGGAAACGATTATGAAATGAAATGTAAACATAACAAAGAACATATGAAACAGAGAAAAAAACATATGCCAAATTCATACCTACGAGGATCTTATGAAACAAAGATGCCACTTTAAATTATTTCTCTCGTCAAAGCCGCACTATGAAATGCTCTGTTATCTCCTCTCTCTTCTCGTAACTCTCTCTCTCTTACAAAGAATTTACAATAATAAATAAGACTATATGTAGAAAACGGACGTCGATGTAGAGGAGTTGTTACAACGACTCATGAACTGAAAGCTAAAGATAGAGAACAATAACCAAATAATCTTTCAAAAATAAGGGCTACGTTACACTGAAATGCTGCTTTGATAACCCATGAGTGAGGCACACACTCGTAGCGTATATTTCATAATACGAAGACTAACATAGGTAATCGAATACTATTCCTTTACTAAATTCCGAGCTTAGAGATCATGTAGTTTACGATTTTTAGGCTCTGAAAAATTCTATTTACGGCAACGCCTGTTTACACATTCCTATACAACTTCCCCTCAAAATGCGTTTGCCATTTCTACATATATTCCTTTTAACTCGAAGATGAATCTAATACCCGAGTATTGCAATGAGCGGCACACATGTATTTTTCAAAGTACAACTGGCGGAGGTCGAACTTTTCCTAAACAAAGGCACTCTAGCAATTACTAAATTATATTAATTCTCACAGAACTGGCAGCATTGTTGGAATCATTTGTTTAGTTTGTGACTACGACTTATTACAACGAACCCACAATTTTTGGCACATGCTCCAAGATCTCCTTTCAACGACACCCCAAACCATAGTGCAAGCTGCGCTAGGTAAAACGCGAGAGACACTAGGGCTTCATATCATCACTATAGTAGTTGGTAAAAGAAGCTCCTCATCTCGGACCAAGTGACCTCCACATCAAGAATTCCTAGGCGCTTTCAAATATACTATTGTCTTTCACACTTACTCTTTACTGAACTCATTGTCACCAATTTTATCACGCCTTCTTTCTCAAGTCGTGAGCTGACATTTCGCATTCGAACACACGAGTCCCTTGAAGTGAAAACACAACAAAGTCACCATCCTTGCTTTTACGTATCATCCCTGAACTCATTTCAACACACGTTCAGTGATCACTTTCGAGAAGGTGGAGTGTTTTCTCGACCAAAAGGTCTTTCACTGACATGCAGACAATGAAATTCCCATTTTCATGTTACGTATTCAACGAGTCACCAAAAAATGTCAATCTCTCGGCTTTCAATATTGATACGGAGCCATTACGCTGCGGCTCGTATAAAAACTGCTTCATTCAGCCGCCAAAGAAGTTGCCAAAGCATCATCGTGTATGTCCAAGAGCAATGTCCCTCAATTTAATTGAACATAGGTGATACGAAATATCACTGCGCATGCTCTGGTAATGACTTGTGAATTCTAAGATTATTTCGAAGCATGTTCTTCCTTCTCGACCTCTAAGTACGCAACATTCCATTTTGATATTTCCATTGACCCATTTTTTTTGTTGAGCCCGCTAAAATTTTGATGGACGCATCTATGCCTATGGCCTATGGAAGAATTCACATTTCGTTACGACTCGAGTTTGAAAGCTTTGTTCCTTCTACGACCTTTTTGGATCGTGAACAAGATGATTCATCTTGCGATGATGTCTACCAGAGTATGACTCCATGGATATATCCGGAAACTATAAAAAGCTTATCAGCCTAGAGGGAAAAATTGCTACTAATTGCGGGACGGCTCTTCCAAAGGGACTCTGCGAGGGGATCAAGCCACGCTGATAATGTAGTAGGAATGAATCCCATGAATCACGGAAGTAATCTAAAAATTTACCCTTTTTGGCAGCCTCGTAATGTAGTTTTTTGCAACTTCTCTAGGATGTACATGTTTGGTTTATCGTTATAGAAGTACACTTTGCCCAATATATCAGCTCCATCCTCGTATCTATGTTGTCTTCTATTTTTCTAAGCATTGGCGTATCTTACAAACTCCCGGGACACACATGAGTGAGCTCAATATTGTATGGTAGCAGTTCCACCCTCGTAGCCTCGAGCAAGTCCTCTAATATCATATTTTGCTATGAAGTGTAGAAGACTCATGTCCATAAAACATATACAAAGAAGGAAAGTGACCCCATAAGCACAACGGTTGAGGGATGCATATTTCCCCTTTGTTTCATCAATGGGAAAGCCACACGCAATGTATACATGGTCTCGTGAGAGTTTGTCCCTATTGTAAGATCAATCTCTTTGACAGTACTTTATCCATAAAGAAACTACGAGCAATTGCGAGCTTACGGACAAGTGCATCAATGAGCTTTCCCACTCAAAAAGATTCGAGTTTCACAACCTAAGTAAATTGCTTTATAGTCACTTATATCCGCAACCTTGAATGAAGGGAAGCCTTCCATGTTCGCAAGTAAAGTCGTAGCACATTGCATCGGATGATCAATCGATCTTTTAACAAGGAGCGAGATCACAATTCTTCACTGCCTAGAAACTTTGGGTCGTTAATCTATACTTGACAAGACAATCCCACGTGAGTGATGTTAGCAAATTTGTTGGAATTAAATCCGAAGGTGTGTTGTTGTCTTTAATTTTATGTTTGGATAAGACTTGTAATAACTCCGAACACGTCGTGGATCCAGTGTGCACACACCCATAGCGGTGATTTGGCTGTATCTAGCTCATGTGAATCTTGATGATAACACAAAATTATCAGAATGTTTCTTTTCTGAATGTATAGTTCATTAAAACGCGCGGAGTCCTTGCAATGTTTGAACACTTATGTAGTCAAATGTCAGCTTTTTGCATTTCTCACTCATACAAAGCACACCTAACGATGTATTCTTCTCTGTGTATTTGACTAATGATTCGATTGTCGCTGAACCCCTGGTCTGCGGTCCCGTGATTGTCCAACTTCATTCTTGTATAAGGCTACTGAATGACTTCACAAGCCACACATGGTTCACTTTCAAGATAATAACCATCAAACTCCACCGAAACTCGCTGAAAGGCGTGTTGTATAATTTGGCATTACGGCATTTGGATGCAAAGCTACTGCTTTTTGTTTGATTTCGCCCCAATGCTACGATTCTTGATGATGTTCTTCTACTGTGTGTTCTTTTGTGACGGGAGTCTATGACAAAATTGTTGCCCATTTAAAAAGAGCTATAAAACTTAGGAAATACTTATGACACTTACTCTATTTATTACAAAGACACATCTCGATGATTTCTTTCTAAAACATGGTTTTGAAGAAGAATCAATCAATCATTATTGACGATAACAATCTTGAAATAGAAAGTCACGACTCTAGCTCATGGGCATTTTATTAATCATATCAAAAGACTAAACCCTAAACTTCGCAAAGAATTGAAATGGCTCTTTTGCGGACCACTGAGACAATATCACTAACGTTGCAAATGACGAGGAAGTAATGAGAGGACTAACAAGGCTGAGGCCACACGAAATGACCAGACATGTACGGTAGCCATCGCCTCAGAATTTTGTTATACCTCATGATGGCTAATTAGTTTTTTAGCTTTCAAGAAACAAAATTTTAGGGAAAAATCATGAGTTCACGAAGAGCCCATTATGTTCATTAATCCACAAGAAGTCATTTCACTAAAATCTTCACTCAAAGGACTCCAAGTGTCACTCGCCAAGACAAAAGAAAGCTGCTTTTAAGGCCATTTTCCATCATATCCACTGAAATTCATTTTCACCCACTTTTTCATCCATGTTTACCTATCCTAACCACTCATTTTTTCCCCTAAAATCTCCTTTTTAATCCCTCATTAAACTCTCATTTCCCATAAAAACCCCTTAAAATCTAATAAAAAATCTTTATTTGGTTTAATTTCTTCTATTATACCTATCGAAACACTCAAAAAGGCCATAGAAACCTTTGTTTTAGGCCTAAGTCCCATTATTATGAAAATAGGTTTTAAAGCCCCTTTTGGTTAATCCCTCCCCCTTCTATTTCATATGACTCGGAGCTGCGACCACCCGTATCCCTAAGCCCTTTCCGTCTTAGCCGGGTCCCTGTTATTCCCCACGAAGTTGCGCCTTCCCCTTTCCTTAAGCCCCTTTATTTTTCTTACCCGCGCCCCCATCGCGTTTCTTAGTGGAGCGATCTCCATCGTCGATCATTCGAATCCGACGGTTGTCATGTCTTCCCACCTTTTTAACTCTACTCCTATCGTTCCCGCTTCCGACAAAATAGGCGGCGTGACCACGGACACCATTCATTCGCCGCACATCTTTCACTCCGTCGCATGCATCCCATAGCCATCGATGCGGCTCCCCCAGTCCGGCCAGTCCTCGCTCCATTTCGGGCACGATCTACCCAAAACACTCCAATGTGCATCTTCCATGCGAAACGAGTAGTTTTGTGAAATGCGCTAATCCATCCAACGAAGTATCGCATTCATTTAACCCATTACCACTTACCGCCCATGCCACTGCATGAATACCACCTTGTGTGATGCAGCTTCTTTGTCATTTTACGCCATTATTTAGATCGCCACTATTCTTCTGATTATTTGGTGGAACCCCTCCCACTGCCCTGCCTCCTCTCTTCACCAAATGCTCCTTAGCCCTCACCATCTCACCTCACAGGCAGTTTATCCCTCCAGATGCGGGTTTTATAATTTTTTTTGGTTTGTTTGCAGTTTTAAATGGTAGCGGATGTGACCCTCACTGTGTCTGCGTGGCATGAAACCTCGGGATGACGATCTGAGGTAGGATAAGCGAGGGGAAGATCTCAAGGTGTAATCTCGGGGTTTTAGTAAATGTTTCATCGGCATTGGTTAGCTAACGAAACCATCTAAGCAAAGGAGCCACACCTTTTTCATGAAGAAGCAAATGAAGAATAAAAGGTTAAAGAGCATAAATGCGAAGATTAAAGACTTAAAGCTATGAAGATTAAAGATAAAGCATAGTTAAGGAAAAAGTAAGAGTAAAGTTAAACGGTCAGTGAAAGGACAGAACAAAAAGATGATAATAGAGCCTTAAATCATAATAAAGGCTAATCAATGTTTAGTGACAATAAGGACAAATCAATAAAAATATTTGCTTTTGAATGTGAGATCACCAAAACAATTATTACTCCCTCACCAAGGACCAAAAATACCACCTACGGTCTGTTTACCTCAAAAGCATAAAAATTGAATACGCAGTGGGGAGATATTTTATGAATGGCATCGAAGTTATTGCCAAGCACAAATATGCCTAAAAGTCAACAAAAGTGACTAAGTAGCTCGAAGTTAATAAAACATTCATTTAACAAAGTTAAAAGATCAGATATTATTTATCTTGGGTTATGTAAATTCCTAAGGTCGAGAAACATTTACTCATTTCAGAAATGAACACATTAAGGAACCATTTTCTTTCACTCACCCTCCTCATTCATCTATAAATACTCCATGAGAGCACATTGTAAAAGGGTTGGATTTGGTTTGTTAGATAAGATTATTATCAGGTAAATAATTTGTTGAAGCTGTTGAAGTCACCTTGGCCTTAATTGAAGAATAGCAAAATTTGGTTTGGAACATACAAAGACACATTGGACTTGAAGAATGTCATGGTTTGAACATCAATAATACAAGTGATTCATGGATCTGGTCTATGTTCAATAAATTTATTCCTCCTTTGTATTTGTTTTGTATGTTTTGTCTTACATCATTTTCTACGATAAGGAGAATAAGAAAATTTAGGTAAGTTCTTGAAAAGAGTACCCTATTTACACAATAAGAAGCTTTGTCTCCATGTTTTCTTCTAATAGTTAATTTGGGAATGATTCAATAGATGCCATATAGTCCAAAGGAATGTTGATGGGCCATTGTGTAAAACTTGGTTGTTGTTCTTGGATAATCTTTATTGCATGTAAGTAAAAGTCTAAGCAGGAAATTCTATCATTAGCCATGTCCTGCGATCATGTCTTTAGTTGTTTTGAAGTTTCCCTTCTGAGTATACAAAAACGGGATAGATTCAGTTCTTACATGATCTTCATTTGCCTCGTTTTCTTATATGTTTTCTCCTTTTTGAAAGTAGTCTTTTAGATTAATAGATTGTTGTTGAAAATTGTGCTTTAGTAAAAGTTTGTCCAAAAGTCTATGTTTGCCCTATCCTTTGGCTTGCTTCAAACGTTGTTCTGCAAAGAAGCTTTTCTTGTTGAAGTGAGTTCTTGATTGTAATTGATTTATTCTTTTCTTCTTTCACAACACTTTGATGTTTTCATGCCATAAATCTGTCTAAAAGAGATCCTTTGATATAGATGACTTTCCCCACGAAACACTTCACCAAGTTGTTGTACAATTAAAATCCTTTTATGACTCCATAGCCAATGGTTGATGCTAACTCTTTTTTGCTTCTCCTATAATTTTGACATTTTTTGACATACCTCTCACTGCTGTCTAGTGACCTTTTCACTCTTAAGTATAATATTGATAAATCAAAAAAAAACAAGTTCCTTGGAGAAACATAACTAACAATATTAAACAATTCAACATAAAATATATCATTCAAAGACACTAATAGAGAATCCCTCTGCGGATCCGAGAGAGAGCTAGATCTGGAATTCCAAAGCTGGTTTTGATATGGCCCCTACAGCATTTGTTATTGCCCATCTCTTAAATTAGGAAACCGACAACGTCTGTAATGATTTTCACTCGGGGGTAGTCGGCGGGGAAAATTTTTAAGGTTGAGAAAATTATTTTTGAAAGTTTAAAATTGGCAGATATAAATACTATTATGAAAAAATATAAAATGCTTTATTGATGTATTTTTAAAATTCTTAAAATTTATAAACATTATTCTATATATCGTCATATAATGTTGGTGATTTTTTAAAAATGAAAATAATTTTATGTTATGAAATTTGGGCGGATACTTTGTGAAAAAATGAAGTAGGCGAATCTTTTTTTGGAAAAATACATGAAGAAATTAGCCCACCAGCATGAATATCGACCCATAAAATTTTCTGCTGGTGATAGGTAACTTTGGAAGGATCCCTAACGGTTAGACGATTCCTCTGCTTCATTACCCAACGAGATTACGTATGTAACGAACATAAGCGATGGAGAACCAAAAGCTTGCCAAGTAGTTGAAGACGAACACTAACAGACACACATCCATCAATAAATGTGCCTTTAGGTATGGACACATCAAAGGTACGTACCGTGATCTCAAAAGGAACTTAAGAAGGAAGGCGATATCTGTAAATTGACTCCAATATTGAAGCATTAAACTATGGAGGGTACCATTGGGCCCAGATGGTCATCACAGTGTGGCCAGGAGCAAGAGAGCATCCTCCTAGACCTCCATGCGTGGGAGTAGGAAGGCAACTTTAACCGAACTACGGGGGAGTAGAATATTTCTCCAAGTCCAGAGAATCGGAAGAAATAAGAAACATGAGAAGGACAGATCCACTCTTTAAAAGCAGAAAAGACCCTAATGAACCACCGACAAGTGGATGAACAAGATAAAACCCGATGGTTGGTTGAGAACGGATTAGGCAGATTTGGGTTTAGAAGCAGGATAAACCAAACATGACTCTGGTCGAGTGATTGGGTCAATGATGGAGGACTCAGGCAAGCTTAAGTAACCCTTGAAGGTGAGGGTTAAAAAACAAAAAGGGTTGTCCAACACTCTCATGACTACATCCATCATGCAAATAGCAAGGTGGACAGGATGATGTCTTATTCCTGGCCTTACAACGTTGGTAATATTGCTGCTGTTTCTTAACAGGTCTTGTTGTCAGCTGGTGCAAGAGGTGCCATAAGACCAAACTTCCAAAGCCGAGCAATGGTGAATGACCAGATTGTGGACCATGCTTTAAACACCTTGCAGAATGAAAAGGCAGGTCTCCAAAAAGAAAATGAAATCTCACTGCTGCAACTGCAAGGAAATTTGACTTACTACCTTTAGAAGGTTTGGATGGTTTATCAATGGAAGGTATCTTGGAGCAAAAATAATTACAGCATTAGCCTCTAACATAAAGCTGTTCTTCTTTTTAGCTAACAGCCCACCGGTTTACTGAAATCTGGAACTTTTCTGGAGTGATAGAAAGATGAGGATGAAGAAATAGGAAAAAAAGACAGAGGGGGTCCACACGAAAATATTGTAATCTTGTCCAGTGAAGAGATGGTTGTACGGAAGGTGCAGAATACTCAAGGCCATGAGTGCAGAGAACAAGCAAGCAGAAAACCAACAGTTAACTTGGGGAAGGCAGTGCTTGCCATATAAAAAACATAACATTTCAGAAAAATGAGAAGAAGGACTGAAGTTTCACTCCAGAAAGATTCTGGGCAAAATGGCTCAGAAGAAAATATTTTCATTGAAACAACCTAAATATTGGTACGCTAACGAAAATACTTTAACCATGAATGTTTAGTGGGGAGTTAATTTTTGAACAACAAAACAAAAACTACTGTTGTTTCATATTTTAGGGATTAATGACGGAAAAAGGTGGCTCTGTCAACACTGGGAGTTTGAAGCTTCAGCGTGGGTACCAACATAGTGATCCTCGCCTCTTTTTTTTTTTAAAGGTCTTTTGAAAATATCAAAATGACTGCTAGGGTGCTCTAAGCAAGAGGGTGAACTAGGTTTCCAGGCAGAAATACCATATACACCTTAGTGAAAAAGTCCATTGAAAAGAAAGTAGCCAAGGACCTTGTACGTACGGTGTGGTCTCCCAAATGTTTGTGTTAGGTGTATCAGGATTTGGTAGTGAGCCAAACTACATATGGATAAAAAAGTTGCAACCTAGAGTCTCCTTGTCTCCATGATACGGAAACACAGTCTGTACTAAGCAACCCACATAGCCAAATGTTGACGATAACTACTAGGTTTTAAAATCTTGGAATAAATGTCTAACCCTGATATAAAAATTTACGTTGGTTAAATGCTTCCTTGAGTTAATTGAATGAATTTCTGCAATTTATCTTGAAATTTATGTTTTCAGTTTTACAAAGCCTAAGCAGTTTGGTTCAAATACCTAAGCGAAAACTATGCAAAATGAACATCATACCCAGTTCTGTGAATGCTAATTACGAAAGGATACAAGTCTTTCAAACCATATCAAACGACAAGTATTAGAAAAATCACTGCGCGTAATGCAATGAAACAAAAATAAATATTTATAGACTGTCAAATACTAGGTTCTACAAAAAAGAGGTTTTCACTTTCGATAAAGGAAAAATTTTAAATTTTTTTTTTTTCAATTGCTGTTGAAAAAAGTACATAGCCACTAATTACATTAAAAAAAAAAAAAAAAAAACAAACACGAAACTTGAAATCATTACGAATGTGAATGAAGATTGAACTAATCAATCAGAAAATAAACAATCACAAGAAAACACTCAAACTAATGCTACATTATCCCGGATCAAAAAGTTGTTTTCAACAAACCCCAAAAACAGCGTGTAATCTGTCAGCACGGAGCAACAAAGGAGAAAATCAATCGCTTGAAATGATCATTCAACCAAATCAAACATAAGGATGAAAAACCGTATGATAAATTGAGACTAACACCATAAGCAAGACTTTATTTAAATAAGAAGCAATTTTTCAAAGACTTGCTTAAAAGCCTAAGGTCTTCAATCTCTACCAACGATAGAAAATAGAATAAACGATAGAGAAAAAAAAGTTTACAACGGTCAACAGTCCAAAGAACAGTACACAAAATACCTAAGTTCAAACACCGTGACCTAAGGCACCCCATCAGGAAAAAAAAAACAAATCCTCCCCGAGTGCGACGGCGCCAGGGTGGTACCGAGCGCCAAACGGGGGGTTGGCGCGGCTTCACACCAAAGCAACCTCGTCCAATCGGGCGCGGCCCCGGTTCCACGACGAAAAATGCGGCAGGCAGCTAACTGTGGGGAAGGAAAAATCATGCATGACAGGGTCAATCTTAGAAAACACTTTGGGTGAAGAGGGGATGTCAAACAGCAAGCAGGCTTGGAGGAGAAAAAGAAAAACAACAAGCACGACCATGGGCAGTGGGCCCCGACAAGCTAAGTTGACACGACTCACGTAGGCCCAGGGCGGGTCACCAATGATTTGTTGAAGGTAAGGTAAAATCCCCACTCTTCTTGGGACGGGCCGGTCTCTGGCCTGGTGGATACAAAAACAAATATACATGCTGGAGTGCCCGGTTCCCTGGTCTTTGGTCAGAAAAAAGGACAGATGGATAAACACATAGAATCAGGTGCATCCATGAGCCCTATATTGACGGAGGTGTCTGTCTCTCTCTCACTACTGACCATTGTGATGTTCTGGGTCGCTTTTGAATGTCTACATCGGCGAAACAACGAAGAAAAAAAAAAAAGAACAACGTACGACATAATAAATTCATTCACTGCAGCCTTGGGTCAAGGGGCTAAGCATATTTGTGAAGCAAATGACATATACAAAATAGGGCACCGAACAATGGTCACGTACGCTAGCTGATGAAGAGAATATAATAAAGCTTTGAGTATTAGGTCTCCTCCAGTAAGGATTCGGTAGAAGCACATCTTGAATGCTAATCGGGGGGATTAGGGCAGATGAAAGCATGGAACTTAAAAGCTGTGGCAGGGGTTCCATATTCTGTCTAACTAACAATTAAGCTGCCAGTATTCAATTCTCAAGTTCAACTAGCTTGTAGGAAGACACAACTTCTTTTTATAAGAGGAAAAGGAGGAGGTTGATTTTATAAAGAGTTGGAAGGAAGCTATATTTGAGGTTCTGAAGGTGAAACCATAAACTAAAGGAGAAATTAACATCGGATTAATACGGTCAACCACTCTTAATGACTCATCCTCGAAGTTGTTCTGATGGAATCTCGCCTATATTTTTAAAAAAATTCCATAAAAAAGCTAAAGTATGAGTAGCTAATGAGACAAGGACTCTTGAGCGGCGAGGGCCCGATGCTAATCTTACTCATCGACGCGAGGGCAGAAGGCGACTACTGGTGCCAAAGGCAAAAACAAGGGTTTTGAAGCTGCTCGAGGAATTGTCAACAAAAAGAATATTTCCCTCATGTCAAGGGATGGTGATGGCCTTTGGGTATGTTCCACTAATTAGTCCAAACTAATGTCAATGAGTGAGATGGGGATTATGGGGAGACAGACCAAACAAAATACTGTGTAACAACTGTCAAATACTTGTTTTAACGTAGTGTTTTACCTTCTGTACAGTCTCCATTGCTTGATGCATGTATTGTTCATAACATTTTCATTTCTCATAAATAAGGTTTGCATAAATATTTTCCTTTGATTGGATGAATTTAAAAGCATCTTGTTTTGTTTTCCATAATAAGGATTTTTGTGTGAAGTACGCATAGCTAAGGCTGGTCACGGTCATATTTTGCTTCCTCTTTAAGATACACAAAGGCCTTAGTTTAGCACGGAGTCCATGTGGCCATGTTGTTAGGTAATGTTGTTAATAAATATTATTTATTCTCCCATAATTCTTAACAAACTTACGTGTTCTTACCTGTCCAACTAGAAATCTTTCCCAAATTATTTATTGTTGTGAGGTTTTCAAATCCTCATGGTTAATTTCTTGGGGTCCATAGCACCCTCACAAAAATCTCATCATTACTATTCCACCTCCTATAATCAAAGAAACATTTTGGAGGATTTTTTTCATATAATTGTTTCTCTAATAGTTTAGCTTCCTGTCAGTACTTAAATTTAGTATATCATCAAAAAATACTAACATCGTTTTATAAGGAAGGGTTTTGAAAAATGGAAGTCATCAAACCTTGAAATATGGAAGATTGGTGGTAAGGCATTGACATGACCAAAAATTCATATTTATTACGATGAGTTCGTGTTGCTTTTGTAATGCCTTCGGTCTTGTTCTTACTTAGTGATATTTGAGCAGTGAACTTACTTGGTAGAATTTCTCCTGTAATTCATCCAAATAATTCATCGATGATGTCGAATGGAAATTTGTCTTTAATAGTGAGTTTGAGCTCCCTATGTCTGAACACATGTGCCATGATCCATCCCTTCTTTGGCAAGCTGAAATGATAATACGATGAGAGAAAAGAGAACTTTGACTAAGTTGAATTACAACCTCTAACATTTGCATGACATACGTTCAATCTCACTCTTTTAGGCACTTAAGATATCTATAAGGCATGATGTTTGGAGGAACACTTCTGGGAACTCAGGAAATAGAATAACATGGTCATGATCACGAATAATAGTTTGAGACCTTTGAGGTCTCAAACACCTTTGAATGATTGTCAAGAGACTTTTTAAGATTTGGAGAAATGAGCTAATTTAGATGTATTTGGGTACATCTAGTGAGCATAATTGTGAAATTATTCCTCATTTTTATTTCTTGATGTTTTCAACGTGCAAGCTAATTATGTTCTTTTTGGTTTCCTTGCAATACTGTACCAATTCAATTTCTTTGTCTTTCCCAAAAAAAAATCAAAAAAAAATTTCTTGAAAATTAAAAACTATCACCCAAAAGATTGTAACCATTGGACTCCTAGTACAAAATCATCACCACCATTAGAGTAAGAAAGAATTGGACTATTCAATACATATTCTCCATGATTGGCTTCCCGATGTACTTAGAACTTTTTTCTGAAACAATTTATAGTTCCTTCATATTCAACTTTCCATTAGCTGAATGAGAGAAGCAATTCAATTCCTTGACTATCTTAAAATGAATAAAATTTTTGGGTACTGCAGAATCAGTATTCTCAATAATTTTTTTCTTCTTGATATATCCTATCTTGATGGTTGCAGGGGTAGTAAATTCCTACAATGCATTTACAATATGTGGTCGATTCATTTCTTCTTTCTCTTGGGGTTGTACCAGTGCATACCTCCTCTTTTGATGTTTCTTGTTCCTTTTTTTTATCCTCTTCACAAATCTATGCTGATAATTTATTCTTGTACTTATGACCTTTAGTGTATTTTCTATCCTGACTAACAAATCTGCTTTTTCTCTTTTTTCACTCTATTGTTGTAGTGTCAAACTTGTGAGATGTTAAGAACGCTAGAAGAAAAAACACTTCCATATTTGTAATTTGGGTGGTATGCTTCATTGTTGCCATAATTTTTAACTTTCTCTTCTTGAATACCTTCTCCAATGAATTAGGTTCCCAAAGGAAAACTCATGTTGAACCTTTATCCCTTTAAAAGGTACGCCACGCATTTGTCAATGTATACTATGCGAGATATACATTGCCACTGATATTCAATTTTTTTTATCAATGTGCTCTTCCATTGAACCCTTTTTTTTAAGATTTATCAATTGACTAAAGAAAGGTGTTGTTCTTTTGTATCCTCATAATGTGCTATCATTTCCTACATAAAAATTGATCAAGTGAAAGTGTTTTATGAGAAAAAAATCATTTTATATTCCTTACAAGGCGATTGGGTTCTAATATAAAGTTGCGATGCGGAGACGTGTTGTGAGTGGTGTACATCAAAATAATGTGGCAGGTCACATTTGTAGTATCACCCAGTACCGGATCATGTGCCATCAAATTCCTCATATCGATCTAAGATATGGTGGTTCTTAACGTTGGAGGTTCCAAAAATCTTAATTCTATTCCTTTTGTCCTCATCTGTGATTTTCATGGATTATTGTCACCATTGGGATGCCTTTCTTGTGAAACTTTTCCAAACCTTCCTTCAAAACTTCATGTCTGCTTTTAAACCATCCTGTTGGAAATATTGCCATTGGTATGTTAGCACGGAAATAATGTTGTGTATGTTGAGTTTATTTTACAAAAATTTGGAAGTGATGTGAAGTGCAAAGGCTATGCTAATTAATATGAAGGCAAAAAGTGTCAATAAAGACATAATATGTTAAGACAAAGGTTAAAATATATATTTCAATAGAAAACATAAAAATGTAAACCAATAAGTTTGATTTGTATGTCATCATTCTCATTGAGATGGTACAATATATTTTCTATTACAAATATTTTTCAAAAACTAAACACATAAAATGAAAACCAATTTTACATTTAGGAGGAAACCCAAAGGCATTGTTTCATATATTGTACAAGGAGAACTTAAACAACAAGAGTCTTTCTTACAAAACTGTATAAACTAAGTATTTATTTGTTTTGAAAATGTGAAGAAGGGTTTTTAATACGAAGAATGTGGAAGGAAGAAAAATGGAAGAGGATAAATAATTCAACAATCGATTGACAATGAACCTGGCCTATGAGGTAACTAGCATCTGAAACGATGTTTCTAATTGAAAAGTTATGTCCTCTTATGTTATAATTCGAAAGAACATGTTGTTCCCTAATGAGGTAGGGGCCTCATAACCTTATTTAGCCTGAAAGGGTAGCAGGAGTTTGAGCTTTCCTTGGAGGTAGTAGCCTCATGAGTTCTGGAGCCTACAAAATGCGATGTAATAGCGGTAGCAACATGCATTCACAGCATCACTTTATTCTTTCATGGTTTTTCTCCTTAGGGGACTTCACTTGTTAGCCCAGATTTTTGGCTCTAAGCAAACGGGGGCTCGGAAATGTTTTTGAGCCTTAAGGGTACATTCTCTAGAAACACATCATCATTCGACCTCCTTGTGCCTTTTTTCCTTGATAAATCCTCACCTCTTTTGTTTCCCGGTTAAAAAACCTCTCTGCATTTACCGAGAAGAAAAATGCCCAAAGGCCTCCATTTTCCTTATTTCATCCCCATTAAACCTACCATTTCATCACCATTTTCCCTGCCGAATTCCTCCGAAACCCTTTTGTCCTCCTAAATCCATCTCAATCCCCCTTTTAAACCTGGCTTTCCTTTGTTTGCTTTCAAAAAGCCCTTTATTCCCCTTACGGAATCCTCTTTTAATGCTTAAAAACACTAAAATTAAGCCAAAATACCCCTTTTTCATATAACGAAACAGCCCCGGCTGCTTGTAATAACTACCCCACCATGTGCCCGCGATGCTGAGACCAAGCTCTTAAGCCTTGGGCACTGTGTAATGAGTTTCACGAGAGCGCATTTTCTTTGTTCGCTTATTTTCTGGATACGGTGGGTTTTCGTACAGTGACCCAACGCGATAGGCATCGTTCTCTTAAGATCTAACGGTCGGTGGGCGCTAACTCCCGCGCGTGCCCCGTCTCTGCCGACTGCCCCTACGGTTTTAGCTTTAAGCCGTGGTCGCACCGGATCTCGGGTCGCCTATCGCATAATCGCTCGCCGCCCGATCGCGCCAATCATCACATTTGACCCTCCCCGATTGGTGAGCCCCGATTGAATACGAGCCGTCCATCCCGTGTGATCCAACGGTCCAGATCTGCTCCCGTATTTGCCTACTTTGTCTTCCCACAATTTCAGATCTCCGTCGTTGATCTCTTTGGATCCAACGGTCCTTATTCATCCCTCCCATTCTTGTTCTTCTCCCCATCACTCTTTAAATACGGAGCGAGTCCATCCCATAATCCAGCAGTCGTAGTGAACATTGGCCCACTTCTTTTAAGTGCATGTTGTTTATGCTCATCCTCCTCGCTGGATGCAGTCCCGGATCAAGCAGCCGACATCCAAATCACGTTCATTGGCATAAAATTTAGCAGGTATTGAAGCTTAAATGTGAGTCAGTTTTAAAGAGCCCGTGTTGTCATGACGGAGCATGTCGGCGTGATGCAAGCAATTTCTAAGCCACCTTTGAGCACACAATACCAGCTGCTTTTCCATATTAAAACCACCTTCCTCTCCTACTTCAGCTTCGCCTCATCATTTAATCCCGACGGTCCATTGATCCGGATGTACGACTCGTCGCATGTCGCCATTAAGCCACATTTCTTCATTAACGCTTCCATAGATTTTCATGAAGTCACTATTGATGTGTCAAGTCCAAAGCCAGTTAGTACTTACTCACTTCATCTTGGGTCCCTCCAAGCCTTGTTTGTTTCATTTTCCATGATTTCCTTTGTGTCTTTGCCCAAGTTAAACTTTTGGTGCTTTTCTGCTAAATATTATTTCTTCTTGAATTTAATATTAACCCCTTTGTTCAATGATCTTGGCCATTGATCATAGTTTCTCGCTTGTATGATCGGACGTCTGCGACCTTATCACACCAAAACTCTCCCATCGGTCATTTCTTCACCCATTTTGCTTGTTTTTCTGTTTTCACACCATTTCATTTCTACACTTCATTATTAGGGGTATATGGAAAGTAAATTCACTACTGTTTTCCATAATCACGACCTTGTGATTCGGAAGTATCGAAGAAGCTAATACAATGATGTGATGAAGCAATGACAGTTAGAGATTTAAGCCCGTAATTGAAGTTTTAATGCTTTAATCCATGCTCAAAGGAAGAAGCGCGGTTCGAACCCGATGCATAGAGCAAGCCATATACGTGTCGATGTTAGCACGATATTTTCTAGAATTACCTTCCTACAAAACTCTGGCCTCTCGAGCTGCGAAAAGCCATTTCAACGACAAAAAGCTTCTTAAAAGTTGTTAGGACCCCGATTATGATAGGCGTAGAAGCCCGAAGATATCGGTCACCTTACTTGCATGGAAAGACGAACGAGTGCCTTACAATCCAAGAGGATTCCAAAGGAACATCGAGGTCAAATGTCGACTTGACAGAGCTACGTTCATACTGAAAGTACGAATTAGCAGAGCCATTAGCGGAGGTGGGCATGGATACTTCCTCCACTCCATTTCATTCTGAATCCATTAAGCATATATACCTTCTCATACTCATTCTCTGTAAGAACTAAAGAACATATTGTAAAGGTTGTTGTTGGCAGAATTTTCTTGATTCATTTTTTACTATTAAACAGTTTTGGGGAGGAAGTAGTTGAGTAGTTTGTAACGTGGTACGGGAGGAGAAGTTTGGACTATAATTAGCCATTGAACTCGGTGTGTGATTGGTTTTTCATGTCAATTAATAGAAGCAATTTCTATAGGGATCTTGGTTTATATTACGGTGATGTTTCTCTTATTGCATTGTCTATTTACGTTATTCATGTTGTCCATTTATTCTCATTAAGAATGGGTAGAAAATCGGGCTTAGGATATACCCTTGTTTGTTTTCTAATTCTGCTGTCTTCTTATCTTAGATATTTCCTACTCTTGATAGAGAATCTAAGAGAAAATTCATTAATTTAACTTGATTAAAGATATTTGGTAGAGCCCTTATACACGATGTAAATTTGGGGTTTGTTGCTTGGATGTTCTTGTTGAGTTTGAGGGCGGAAGGTGGGATCTGGGGATTTAGTCTCATGCAATCGCAGGGTCCTTGCAAAGCAGTTGGCCTTTCAAAAGATCTCTTTAGCTGGTGTCAAGCATTGAAGAGTTAAAAGTCCTTCTCCAGTCTGGGCACAGTTCTGTGTTTAAATTTTAAGTGTTTTTCCCTTTTAAACATCAGAACGAATCCCAGGTTTGATAGCCTCTAAATATGATCTTAAACTCACTTTGTGTCCTCTCCTTCTCCCTTATTGTTCCATTTCACCATCTATCTAGAGGTCTTTGTTGTCGATGACTTGCCCTACGAAATTCTTGTGGTTGTGTCTGATAATTCCCTTTCATGACTTCTGCTTAATGGATGGCACATTCTTAACCTATCCTCTTTTGCCGAAACATCCTGTGTTTTTATGTATGAGCCCATAACCTTCTCGGTTAATGATCTGCGGCTGCTTCCCAACAACCAGCAAATCATTTAAAACCCCCTTAGGTAGCCATACCTAGCCTAATACCTCATTTTGAGCTTTCAAAGATATATATTTCTTTTGCCTTTATTGGAGAGATCCCTCTCCCGAGGTCCCGGGGAAGAACTCGATCCTAGGGCCCCAAAGTGGTTGTATGATATTTGTGTCTGATTCTTTGGTCTTACCCAATCGGCCAAGCTCTTTGGAACTCCAACACCACTCATATCTTGTCCTTATATGATGATTATAGACCTGTGTGGGGCCAGTGTTAGGCTCTTGATAAACGGTCTGAAAATTCTCTTGCTTGGCTTCTGCAGAAATGGAGTTCAATGTCAACATGAACATGAAATATTAGTTGAATAATAAAGAAAAACTAGCAAAAGTAAAGAATGTTAAATTACTTATTCACCCCCCCCCCCCCCCTCACAGTAATTTTCTCTCTTAAATATCAATTGGTATCGAGCCTAGTTCCTTCAATAACAATATAAAAAGCTGGAAGGAGGTCCCTAAGTCTTAAAATGAGTAGTATAGAAAGGATGCTCAATGAATAAGTACATTATTTACTAACTTTAAACTATATGCTTTGAAGGTAAAATGAAGACCTACTTAATGTCTTCAGAATAGAACTGCGAAATTTTCTTCGGTGATGGAACGATATGAAGAACGAAAGGAAGGGGACAATGACAAAAAAATTCAAACTAGATTTCATAGAAAATACAAATAAATGAATAGACTTTGGAGGTGAGGTACTGACAGCAGGTAAATAATTTTATAAAGTAATGCATTGATAAATAATAAAAATTTTGGGATAAATGTGAAAAATATTCATGGTAGATAAAAAGGGTAAAGTTGGCTAAGTTTCAAGTATATGAAACACGGTTTAGAACCTTAAAAATGAATGAAGATGAAGAATGTAAGCTAAATTATTCTTGAAGGTTGTTGAAGTTGTGAACATCATGAAAAGAGTAGGTCTAAATAATTAAAGGGGTGCGTAGTTGGAAAAATATTGAGATCATTACCATCTAAATTTTAATACTAAGGTTTCAACCATAGAAGAAACAACAAACTTCAAACTTTTGAGAAGGGATCAATTACTTGGGACCTTGACAGCATATGAGATGAGAATTCCAAAAGTGAAGTCAAACATCAGGGAGGAAACCTTCAAGGTAGACAATTTCATAGAAGAAAATGAATGTTCATGCTCAGGTTCTAATGAAGAAGAAGCAAAATTCTTAGAATATTGAAGAAAGGAACATGTAAGTACAAATGGAAACTTCCATTTAAGTGCTATAATTGTGGAAGAGTGGGGCATTATGCCTCAAAATGTCCCTATAAGAAAGCAGAAAATAAACCACAAGGGTTCAAGAAGGGAGGACTTGATAGTAATCTATACATAAAGGCTAATGAAGATGAATTATTAATCGTGGTTGTATATGTAGATGACATCATGTTTGGCAGCAATAAAAATGGTTTGGTAAAAGGATTTGCTAAATATATAAAGTCGGAGTTCTAGATGTCAATGATTGGAGAACTTACATTCTACCTAGGATTTCAAATCCTACAAAAGGTCAAAGGAATATTTATTTCACAAGAAAAATACCTGAGAGATATGCTAAAAAGGTTCCAAATGGAATAATGTAAACCTGTGTCAACCCCCATGACTATTGGATGCAAGTTGTGTGCAGATGATGGATCATTAGATGTAGATTAAAAAATTTACAGGTCTATGATAAGAAGTCTGTTTTATCTAATAGCTTCTAGACCAGACATAATGTTGGCAGCCAGATTAATGGAAAGATACCAATCAACACCCAAACAATCACCTATTAGGAACCAAGAGGATATTTAGATACCTGCAAGGAACTACAAATTACAGACTATGGTATCCGATAGGTAGAGACTTTACACTCACAGCATATATAGATGTGGATTGGGCCAACTGTGTGGATGACAAGAAAAACACAGGTGGTGGTGTGTTCTATCTAGGAGAGAGTCTGGTGGCATGGCTAAGAAAGAAAGAAACATCAGTCTTTATATCCACAACTAAAGTTGAATACATAGCAGCTGCACCTTGTTGCACACAGGTGATGTGGATGAAACAAACACTTCAAGACATGAAAATAAACTTCAGTGAGCCTATTCCTATCAAATGCGACAATACAAGTGCAATAAGCATGTCGAAAAATCCTAGGCTTCATTCAAAGACCAAGAAAATTCATATAAAATAACACTTTCTTAGAGAACAAGTAGTTGATAAGGTAGTAAAGATGGAATACATCCCCACAAAGGAACATATAGCAGACATATTTACAAAAGTGCTTGCTAGAGAACCATTCGAATATATGAGAAACAAGCTTGGGACAGTGTCTACAGATGATGCTCATTAACATTACCTTGAAGGGAGAATTCAAAAAAAAAAAAAAAAAAACTTTGAGTTGAGTGCACCAGCTAAGGGAGAGACTACAGGAGCAGAAAGAATAAAAGAGAAACTATTAGCTTATAAATTTGTCATGAATCTGAAGCAACCTAGAAGAAACATGATCAAAGACATCATAAGAGTATGAGATCAAGCCCTCTTCATCACAAACACAAGCAACATCTATCAGGTGCACTAATCTTTAATGCAATTTTTGTTTGATGTACATATCTTGTACATAAACATGTAAATAAATATATAGACGAGAAAAAAAACATGTTAACGTTGTTAACATTCCCCCAAAATTTTTCATTCTCGAATGTCTTCATGGAATTCATTGATCTGCATTCATGAAATAAATGATAAATGCTCTATGAAAAGTTGAGGTCTATTCTAATATATTTTCATGAAAGCAAAATAAAAACTCTTTCATCAAGAAGAGAAGAAAATTATCTTCTACCCAAATATATCTGCAACCAGAAACAAAGAGGCCACTATGGAAGTAAATTGGAAGAATACATCAAGTTGTCAAGTTGCAATCCTACATTCAAATTCGAAAAAAACCTTCAATAATGTATGCCACCATCAAGCCAAAAGGATCAAATAGTATTTATTTATTTGACGAGTAATTCAAGAAGTCTTCATCATGAAGGATCATGAGATTGACATCTAAATCTCATTAGTTGAAATATGAAGTATTTTAACACATCAAATGATAAAGTACAAACTGCCACAAAGGATCACTCATGTGATGACTACAACAAATAAAATAAAGGAAATGCAATGTGAATAAGTTAATGGGCTAAATTTTAGTGCATCACTAGGATTTTCCCCAAATTCTTTAGCTTCACTATGAAGGTACACTATGGATTCACACATATTCAATTCGATCTTAGGAAACTTCATTTCCTCTGGGGTCTTCCAACCAATGAGGGCTATCAGCAGTAGGAGCCAAGCATAATAGAAATGCTTTCCCTCCTCTTGTGCTTCACGCACATTCTCCAAAAATTCCTTGCTTAAATACTGAGACCAGTAATAGATAACTCCTTTTTCACATTGTCCTGCAAGTGCAATTACTTGCGCATGAGCCTACTTAGGTCTACATTTGTGCATCATCTTGTAGGCCAATATGAGCATCCCAAAATGAACATTTGGATCATTGATCTCACTTACTACGAACCCTCGGCTATGGTGTGACGCTTGGTACTTCATCTTAATCTGGTCGGCCACCCACTTTTCTTGTGTTTTTCCTCCAAAATCCTCCATAGGATATGCTCCTTGATTAGGCAGGCCTGTGATCTGATGGATCAGCACAACATCATTTGGTATGCACTATCCTAGCCAGAATGCTTCATCATGCATGAGTGCAAGCAATTGGCGCACGCAGATGTCATTTATCAGGTTGCGCCCGAAGTGCGAGACCTGAAGCATATTCAAAATCCCTGCCTTGTGTAGGCCTAGCACCCATCGTTGCAGCTCAAGGTGCACTAGGGCCCCCTCATAGGGCACATGATCCAGATAGCGCTCAAGAAACTTCTCTACATCTGTGATGTCTGAAACTTCCATCTTCAACTACGGCACTTTGGCGAACATATCACCTTCAACCAAGACATTTTCAGGAATTAACGACATGTTAATACTTGAACTCACTTTGTCCAGATATTTTGAAACTCTGACTTATGCTTTGCGTGGTGCAACATAGGTCGAAAACTGTGAGAATGGGGCCACTTTGACCACATCCTTCTTCTCCTCCATGATAGTCTCAGGGAGCTCCACCATGGGTCGCTTCTGGTGCTCAACTGTAGTGGAGAGCAGCTTTGGAGTCTTCTCCCTACGGGATTTACGGGTCCCCGATGTCTGACCTTTCTTAGACTTTGTGGGCACAGGTGTTTCAGCAACTAGCGCAATAGGATCCATCTTCGTAGCAAGATCCTCTCCGGGGAGAGTAGCTGTCATTTTGGGCAGAATTATGTAACCCAAACTCCTACGACGCAACTCCTCCTCAAATCTCGGATCCAACCTAGACATAGACACCGAATAAGTTTTAGAAATCATAGAACTCAAGGTGGACAAATCATACATAAAGAAAAGGGAACTATTGTGGCCCCATAGGTCATATTTACGGTTTTAGCGTGTCTTCAATGGTCCCTTATGCATTAATGTGTCTCCATAAATGACAAAACGGTCCCAAATCTGGAAAAATCCCCTCATTAAATGCAACCTAGACACTCCCTTAAATGGTAATAAAGTTGTCTTTTCCAGATTTACTATTCCAATGGCTAGATTTTGGCACCTTTGTGACCCATTAAACCTCCTTGCGTAGCTACTACGTGCATGTCGCATCTTTCTGCACATCCGCCATCCTGGTTGTGCAGATCCAATACTCCAACCATATAGTCATTTGGTGCGCACAAGGTCATCACTGTATGGCTTCAATCGACTTCCATTGACATACCTAGGCATATATTCTCTGCTCATAGTGGCCAAGTACATTGCACCTTCGTTAATGATCTCCTTAACATTATATGGCCCTAGCCAATGCATCTTCAATCTCCCTAGGTGGCACGCAAAATTGTTATCATATAATAAGACCAAATCATCTTCCTTAAAAACCTTTTGCCTAATGTTCTTATCATGCCATGCTTTTTCACGTGCCTTATGAACTTGCTGGTGATAATTGGCAATAAAGCAATCTTATTCAAGTGCAACCAACTGCGGCAATTGTTCCTCCATAGCATCTGCTTCAGCCATATTCATGAATGCTGTAATGCGCAGACTGGGAACAATGTACTCCATCGGCAATACAGCTTCTTACCCATATACCATCATGAACGATGTCTTATCAGTCAACCTTTTACATGTGGTCTAATATGCCCAGAGAACTGTAGGTACTCGCTAATCCCAATCATTCTGATTAGCATTGCAAACCTTGGGAAGTGTACTCTCTAATATCTTTTTGAACGCTTCCACCGCACCATTCGCCTATGGGTGATAGGGTGTGATATTTTGATGATGCATCCATAATTCATCTGTCAACGCTTCAATGGTTTCATTCACAAAGTGCGTACCTTGATCACTTATGAGAATCTTAGGACATCCAAACTAAGTCACAATATTCTCAAAGATGAACTGCGCAACTGTATCTAGAGTACAATCCTTCACAAGCTTAGCTTCAGCCCATTTCGTTACATAGTCAGTCATATTGATTATGTAACACGCACCACTCTTCTTGCCTAGAGGGTTAATAGGTCTAAAAAAATATATGGCCCATTTCTCAAATGCTTGCAGTGCCATATGTGGATGCAGGGGCATCTCATCTTTGCGCGATGGCTTTCCGATCCGATGGCATACATCGCATGTGCGGCAATGCACATAGAAATCATTGTGCAATGTGGGCCACCATAACCCAACTCGCAAAATATTTTGCGCGGTTTCCTTACCTTCATATTGACCACCAGAAACCCCTCCATGAGCCTCATCTAGGATTGCACACCTTTCATAATCCAAAAAATATCTTCGCAGAACTTCATCTACACCCATATTGTAAAACTGGCCAACAATAATGATGAAGTCTATTGCGCAAGCCACAAGCTCTTTCTTCTGTTGTACTATGTATTCTTTTGGCGTGCGTCTAGTAGTAAAAAACTGAATAATATCAGGGAAATGCTCATCAACTACCTTGATCGTAAACAACTGTGCATCTGGAAATCCATCCTCCAAGTTCATAGGTCCTTCACCAATCTCAATGTGTGATAGATGGTCTGGCCCAGCATTCAGTCTTCTTGGTTTCACAATGATCTCAAAGTCATACTCCTGGAATGGTAACAACCACTTGCAGATCTTTCCCCCCCAACACAGGCTTATTGACGAGGTACTTTAAAGCATAGTGATTCGTAAACATCTTAAAATGGCATCCTAATAGGTAGTTGCAGAATTTCTGCAACACATACACCATTGCTAATCCTTTTCTTTCCGTGGTTGAATAATTTCGTTCTGTGCTTGAGAGTTTTCGACTGGCATAGGCAAAAGGCTAATCAATCTCTCTAGCTCCTGACTGGGATAAAATAGCTCCGAGCGCAATACAAGAGGCATCAACGTGCACATGAAACACCTTAGACTAATTTGGAAAGACCAGTACAGGCATAGTGACCATCTTTTCCTTCAATAGTTCAAAGCTCTTATGACATTCCTCATCCCAGCAGAATGTCACATCCTTCTTGAGTAGCTTCTCCATAGGTGAAGTTATCAGCGCATAACCTTGCATGAACTTTCGATAATAGCCAGTGTGTCCCAATATGGAGCGCAGTTGCTTGACATTCTCAGGTTTCTCCAGATTAACTATTACTGCAATATTCGCAGGATCTATCATCAACCCTTGCTAGCAGACAATGTGTCCCAACAGTATCCTGAATGGCATACAGAAGATACATTTCTTCAAGTTCAGTGAGATATGGTACTCTCTACAGGTATCCAACATTAAACGCAGATTGGAGACATACTTTTTCAACAGCGCAAAAATATTCTAATCATCAAAGTATACTTCCAGTAACTTATGAATAAACTCCTTGAAGGCAGCTACTACTACGCGTGAGAATATGGAAAGTGTATTCTTCGAACCAAAGGGCATGACTGTATACTGAAAATATCCCCATTTAGTTGCAAAGGTGGTCTTACCACGATCTTATGGCACACATGTTGTTGGGTCTCAGAAATGTCCTTAAAAAGACATCCACTTTCACCATCATGTCCATTATATCACCTCCATTTCACCTCCATTTCACTACCATGTCACTACATTCATCTTGCTTTCATCATAATTTGGGTTACCCTTGTGTTTTCCAAACATTATTAATTTCTAGTGTTTTTAAGTGAATTTGTGATCAAAAGTTAGGAAATAATATGCATATTCTTATACCTTAAAAGTGGAAAAAGTTTGTGACATGTGTAGGTTCATTGGAAGCTTCTAAGGCCCTCTTATGTGGCTCCCAAAGATCAAATTCGAAATTTTCTTCATGATATGAAGGAGATTTGAAGGAGGGATATGTGGCTTATGGTTAGCAATTGGTTGAGAATATTATGGATGAAAGGAGAGGAAGAAGGATCCTCATTAATGAGGAGGTTGATTAGGAATTTGTATAAATAGGAGATCTCTCTCCTTTATTTAAACAATGAAAACTCTTAACAATGGAACTCTTGTTCATGTAACTTTTCATTATTTTGTACTTTGTAATTTTGGAGAACTTCAATAAAGCTTTGAGGTTCCAAGCATGGAGGGAGATGTGAAGTAGGAGATATCATGGAGCATATTAGAATGTAAGATAGAATAAGTTTTATTTTGCAAATTTGTTTTGATATTAGTTTTTATTTCATTCATGTCTTTTCATTTTAATTGTTATGATGTTTTCATTTCATTGAAAGTTTGATAGTTTAGGTTTTCCATTCATGCAAGTTTAATTCATGCAAGTGTGTTCGAACGGTCGATTGTAGATTTACTTTTCATGTAAGAGTGTTTTTGAATTCATGAATAATGCGAGATTAGATTTGATTTATGCAATTATTTACATTTACAGTTGACTGTTGAATCTTGTTCTCACTAAGTCATCTCAAGAAAGTGGTTCTGTCATTTTCCAATTGGATCAGATTTGGGCATTCGGTTATACAGTAGCCATAGGTTTCTGATTTCTGTATGCGTGTTAGATTAGTTTTCAATTCTGCAAGCATAGATTAGAATTTCAATTATGCACAGTTGAAGTTATATTTCATGCCTTTATGGATCCTATCAGTGTCGTGACATTAGCTCCCAATTGAGATCCATAACTTGCATTTGATTACACAGCAACTGTGAAGTTTAGACTAGTTTTGAATTTTGCAAGCGTAGATTAGAATTCAATTATGCAAGTAGATTAAATTTTAATTCATGAATGTATAATAGATTTTCAAGTTAATATAGGAATGGTGTGACTAGGTTAGTTTTTAGGTTTCATAAACTGATCCCTAGCATATATTGTGCATGTATGTCTCATAAGTCCTACGGATCTCGGATTGATAATTTATGTTAGTAATCTAATACAAATTATTTTACTCAACATTTTGGCGTCATTGCCGGGGAGGCGTACATAAAGACTAGTGTTAGTTTAGAATGTCATTTTATTTGTTAGCTTAGTTTCAATTCCATTGCAATTTCATTTTCGCAATTTCAGTTTTTCATTTTACCTAACAATTTCATTTTTTTTAATGCAATTTCTTTTTTATTTTTTTTCAATTAATTTATTTCATTTTTTTTTGGAAATCATTTTTTTTTAGATTTTGACAAAATAAAATTAGTTTTAAGGTTTGACAAAATAAAAATAAAAAATTCTTTCAAAATCAAATAGAATACAATAAAATTCAACGTTGATAAAATTTTATTTAAAAATATAAACATAAAAGTAAAATAAAAATCTAAACCAAGAAAAATCATTTAAAAAAAATAAAACTTAAAAAAAAAAACAAAAACATTTAAAAAATACAATAAAACAAAAACAATAATAAAAGAAAAATCTAAAAATAAGAAAAACATAAAAAGACTTAAATACACAATATAAAAACAAAGGGTTGAACGAAACAAGAAAACATGGATTCGAAATAGAGCAATGCCTAACAAATGAAAAAAATGTAGGTGGAATTGGTTGTGGTTTTGAGGTTATTTAATGTATACCTCTCTCAACTAAAATTCTATATACAGTAAAACAAATAATAGTTGTTCAAAGAATTGTTGCAGTAACATACACCATTAATTTGGTCTCTATTCCATTCAGTGTCAACCTTCGATCAAACCTGCAAATGAAACATAAAATACGAATTCCATTCTAGCTCTGAATTTATTATTTGTAGAAAGAAGTCAAATTGGTTGTTCCTACAAAATGTATACTCTAAGATGCCTAATTCTTGGGCTTACTACTTCTACACACACACATGGGAGAGATCCTCTCATCTCTCCCTTTCCTTTATAAAACAAAATCAAAATTGTATCCATTGTTTAGTTCCGCTGCAGGCCTCTTCTTGGTGACTCATTTTCTTCTATGAGGTGCCTCTACCCATTTAGTTGTTATGAATTTTGCTGAAGAAAAGAGGGCATTCCAATCTTGGCATAAGCTGTTGAATGTGCAGAGAGATTCAACTAAAATTCGTTGAAAATTTCCAGATCTAGCAGAAGATCCAATTTTACCAGCAAATGATTTTATTGTTGGATCAGCATTTCCAAAAAACGCACCAGTTTAGACACACATTTTTGAAACACATTTTCTGACCGACAGATGGAAAATCAAAAAAACCAAGACATGGGTTTTTCTCAGAACGGGGGGAATTAAATAAATTAGAAATGGTTTCTTCAATTTTTCAACCGTTTGATAGAAATGTGTGGTTCTTCAGAGCCTTAGTTTGTAGACTATGTGAGGAAAAAAAATGGTTTTTCAATTAATACACAACTGTTTCAGTTACGGCCAGGATCAGATCCGATTTTTGATGCTGCATCACAGCACAAAACCATACTAAGCCGATTGTTCAGTTATTGATTTACTAAAGACGCTCACACTACTCCAACGCATGAAATGAGGAAGTCATTGTGGTAGGGAAACAAAATTTTGTGCAGGAATCTCCTACTATCACTGTGGCAATAAAACAACTTTCCTATCACCTAGAAAAACTCAGTCAATGATGCCCTCTTTACCCCATGCCCGTATCTTTTTCTCTGGGTTAGAGACTTTCAGAAAGCCACGCTTCCTATTTTCATGCATGGAAATATTCATTTTTATTTTTTGTGTTTTCATCGAACACTGCCAGCCACAGTTTAATTTTCTTTATTTCACACATGAAAACGTATCACTTTAACACTTCACATATTCTTCATTTCAATACGTTTGACACTCTTTCTTTCTTTTTTCGTTTTAATGTTATGGAGTGTTTATGGCTCATTATGATTTAATATTTCATTTTTATTTTTTTTAATTATTAGATTGTAGTTATATGTTATGTTGTTGCCATAAAAAAATATAAATAAAATAATAATAATTGCATCAATGAAATAAGTAGGGTATTTGCTCATTTTTTTCTGAAGAAGGGATATGTGGCCTATGCTTAGCAAATTGGTTGAGAATATTATGGATCAAAGGAGAGGAAAAATGATCCTCATTAATGAGGAGGTTGCTTAGGAATTTGTATAAATAGGAGGTCTCTCTCCTTTATTTGGAACAATGGAACTCTTGTTCATGTAACTTGTCATCTTATTATTTTGTACTTTTGGAGAACTTGAATAAAGCTTTGAGGTTCCACTCATGGATGGAGATGTGAAGTAGGAGATATCACGGAGCATATTAGAATGTAAGATAGAGTAGTTTTTATTTTGAAATTTTGTTTTGATATTAGTTTTTATTTAATTCAAGTATGTCATTTCATTTTAATTGTTATGTTATTTTCATTTCATTTAAAGTTTGATAGTTTAGATTTTCCATTCATGCAAGTGTGTTTGACCGGTCGATTGTAGATTTACTTTTCATGTAAAAGTGTTTTTGAATTCATGAAGAATGCTAGATTAGATTTTATTTATGTAGTTATTTACATTTACAGTTGACTGTTGAATATTATGCTCACTAAGTCATCTCATGAAGGTGGTTATTTCATCTTCCAAATGGATAGATTTGGGCATTCGGTTATACAACAACCATAGGTTTCTGATTTATGCATGTGTGTTAGATTAGTTTTCAATTTTGAAAAGCATAGATTAGATTTTCAATTACGCACAGTTGAAGTTATATTTCATGCTTTTATGGATCCTATCATTGCAGTGACATTAGCTTCCAATTGAGATCCATAACTTGCATTTGATTACATAGCAACTGTGAAGTTTACACTAGTTTTGAATTTTTCAAGCGTATATTAGAATTCAATTATGCAAATAGATTAAATTTTAATTCCTGAATGTAGAATAGATTTTCAAGTTAATATAGGAATGGTGTGATTATGTTAGTTTTTAGTTTTCATAAACTGATCCCTAGCATATATTGTGCATGTATGTCTCACAAGTCCTACAGATCTCGAATTGATAATTTATGTTAGTAATCTAATAAAAATTATTTTACTCAACACATGCATCATTCAATTTGTGCAGGTCTACACAGATTCTGATTTATCATTTTGTATTCTTGTCTTGCACTAACATGTGACTCACCCAATCATAATATTCTACTGGCTCTATGTTTCCTGCAACAACCATCTTATCCAACTCTTCCTTGACTTTCTGTTTATATTTTGGATTCAATCTGTATGGGCGTAGCTTCACCGAGCGCACATTAGGTTTCAAAGTGATCTTCATAACTCCAAGCTCTCCAATTATTCCTTTTGACTCTGAGAACTTTGTAGGGAACAAGTTCTGATACTCTATCAACAACTCAGCAACTTTTCCTACTGTGTCATCACCCCAATAGTCTCCAATATTTGCCAACTTTGGTTTATCTTCAGATCCAATATTCACCTATCGAATCTTTAGAGGTTTGGTCACATCTAGCGAAGTGATCGAGGGCCCAGCAACTACGCGTTGTCCCTCAGATTCTGGAATCATTATATTCCCTAGATCTTCTTCATTTTCTTCAACCATCAAATTTCTACAATTCACAATATCCTTCATCTGTGCGTCCCATGCTGGTGGAGCGCACTCGATCGCTGGCGTTGTTGTATCAAATATAACTTCTTGAATGTTATGCAATGCTTTACCAATCTTATCAAACCCACTCTCAAAGTTGAATGTTAGAATGAAACTATCCATCAGCACAAACCATTCACTAGTACCTCGGTGCAGCTCCATCTCCAAAAACAAATCAGTAGGTACCTTCCCCAATGTATGAATGAACATGTGGACCCATTTCGGTCTTGGTTCTATGCCCCATACCTGATTCCATTCAACCAATTTTCTGTGCGGATCATCCTATCCAGAGTAGACTTCTTACATTCTGATAGTTGGACATTCAAAGCGTAACCTCATCATGCACACACATTCATCCCAATTTCCCATGTTTTATTTATGAGTCTCCCACCATCGTTCTGGAGTAGCACGCAATCAAAGATCTAAGGCATGGGATCTCTGCCCTTTTGGGACAGTTCTTTCAAACTCTCTTAAAAACATGTAGACATCATTTAAACCATCATAATGCGGTAATTCGTGTACCTCAAATGTTATGCATCGAAGAGATTTGGTCACTCGATTGGAACAGAGCGCAAATGCTTCATGCAACTGGTTCTTCCAGTTTTCTAATTCTTCATCAGAATATGAGAAGCAAGAGTTTCCCTTTTCCCAATTAATATTTCCATTAGTCGTTGGGTTGGTCTAATCTTCCTTGCGTAGAGTCAGCTTATAGATATGATAAATATCATCATCAATGCACACAAGTTCTGTGTATCTTTCTCCTTCTGCAGGATCTAGGGGAATGATGACTATGGTTCCATTGCTTTCAAACTCCATTCTTCTTTTCTTCAGGTTTATGACACCTTCCATATCAATGTCCAGGCCTAATCCCAACAATGTAGGATAAGGATCAGTATCATCCACAATTTGTATAACTTCAAAGTCTTCAAGTACCTTAACACCTTCAATTCTCGACCACAACCTGCGACACCCTTCCTAATGGAATGATTTTCTGTTGATTTTCCATGCGTAGTTGAATTGTAGACCATTCTAGCTTGGGTTCTCCCATGCGATGCCAGGTTTTCTTAGGTAGAACATTTTCATTGGACCCTAGATCTAAAATAACCTGATCCATCTCATAAGCACCAATTTGCGCGGTCATATGCATCTCTCTCCCCGTCCTCTTGTTATTCTTATATATTTTTTTGACATATTTTTGTTCTACCAGCAGCTGTTCCTTCTCTATGATGTTATCTATTAGATCCTGAAGGTTCTCTACCTCCTTTTTGTCACCTAGTAACTTAATGCAAGCTTGTAAAAATGGCTTGATTTCTTCATCTACTCCTGCCTCCTTTGTGGGTCTACCTAATGTTGACATACTTCCTTCTGCGAACTCCTTTCGCGCTTCAACAAAATTCCCTTTTGCTCATTGTAAATCAAATCCATCTTTGTTCTCAAGTGCCTTACGAACCCAAAGGTCAGTATCCGGCTACTTTCCCTTATCTTCATTAGTGGTTGCACCGCTCCTAGTGACCACATTCACACTAGGATCTTCCTCACGGGTTTCTGCTCTCACCATTTAAAGATTTTGCGTTGGAGTCTGCATCTTTTTCTCCTGCATTTTAGCAATCAAATCAGTGTAACCTTCTATCACATTATCAAACTGTCTACAATACCTACATGATTGTTGCGCCGAATTTGGATAGTTGTGCACATAGTGACCAACATCTCCGCAGTAATAGAAAATAACTTGCCCCCTTCCTCGATCAGTTGATCCGCCTCCTCGTCCTCTCCCTCTACCCTGAAATCCACCGCACCCAGAGGGGGATACTGGTGAGGTAGGTTCGGCAAGCATTCTATATATTTCAGCTTTTTCTGATATCATATCATAAGTTTGACAATGCTACTCATCATGTCCCAGAGACGAACATAATCTACAAAAAAATTGCTTCAACTCAGGTTGATATTTTTTGACCCTTGGACATAAATCTATTTCATGAAAACCTGTAAATTGACAGATTGTGCACCATACTACATTCTTCAGTGGGCTAGGTCCTCCAACATTCAGATAATTATTGAATATGGGACATTGATCCTTATGGTGCCCAGTAGATTTACATTTATGCACCAGACCTCTATGCATACCTTCTTGCCTTATATTTTCACAGATTCTGAATCTCCAAATGCATTGCTTCCAACGTATTCTGAATATGTTGAGTTCCAAGCGCAACAGGTGTTGGGGTAGCTTCTAATTTCATTGCAATCTCCACAGCCTCAACCTGCGTTGCAATCTTCTGTTGACCCAAGAGCTGGCACAGATGTGGGAGCAGCATAGCAATAAACCACTCCTTGTGTTGGGTATCATCAATAGTGAATCCACCATCTTTGATAGTGTGCTTCAGCCTTTGATCTGCCTCCCACACATATTCATTTACCTCCTAATGAATCTATTTCATCTTTGTAACCAACTGTGCATATGAATTAGGCTTCTTGAATTGTTCTTTTAGGGCATATTTCACTTCATCCAAGGTGGCATTAGGGTTTTCTTGGACATATCTGATATACCAATCCAATGCACAATCTTGGAAAGCAGTGGCTAACTATGCTTTCTTGATATCATCATTATTAACCTGCTGAGCTCTCCATAAAACATTAGTCACAAACCAAAAGTGCTCAGTATCTTCATTTCCAATACCTCTGAAAGTAGGTAGCTTCATCGACACGGCTATATCTGCGCTTGGGGGAGGTGAAGGTGGTGGTGGAGATGGATTGCGCAGTGGAGTGGGTGCCTTGTGAGATGATTTTGGAAGCGGAGTGGATGGGATCTGAAAGATCATCAAGGCTCTTTCCTGATTTGATGAAACTTCTTCTCTAGATACTTCCTCTTCTTCAAAGTGTGTAGATTCACTAGAGCTACTAGTTTCTGGTTCACCATCATTATCATATCTACGCTTGAGAGGGCTATAAATAAATCCTTTATCTGGGTATTCGCGGTAAATTCTTCCACTGTGCATAGTTGAGCCTCTTCAAGACATTCACGCAATATGTTGGGAAAAAGATCCTTGTTCACATAACAGTATCTTTAGTAATAAATTTAAAGAGCGTAGGAACTTACCTCTAAGACCCTTGAAAAATATTCTTTTTGCTTCAGAGTGTTAGCTCCCCGTAATTTTCTAGATTGATTGAGATACAAATTGACAAGGGTAACATCAAACCAAGCTTTAGAGCTCTAGAATCTAGCCCTCCTAGTCTCAGAGAGGGATCTCTCAATATGTTTGTAAGGATATAGCTTGATGCTTTTAAGAGGTTTATTTTAGGCTAGATGTTATGTGCAAGGTATTTTGATTGTTTTTTGGTTTGGTATGATACTTTGATATATTTTAGATAGGAAACATGGAATATTGTTAAGTCATTGGGAAATGGAGTCTAACAAGGTCCAGATAAGTTTTTCAATGATGTCAAGAGAATTTGCAGGGCAATTTTACTTGGTTGGTGGATATTTTAAGGTTATGAAGGATTTATGAAATGGACATAAAGATTGAGAAACAAAAACTAATAAAGGGCTGAAACTGAATCCTTTATATATTTGTAAACTAAGGGAGTTAGAAAATTGATAAGAACAGCAAGAGAATCAAAGGCATAAGCAGAACCTAATCCATTTGATTTCAGACTGAAAACAGATAATTAACCAAGACAAACATTTAGACAAAAACTTATAAAGGTAAGAAACTTATCCAACTTTCAAAGCTTTTATCATCTAGAGCAGAAAAACATTTAAGATACACAAGTAACTATAACCATAGAAGGAGAGAAAATTCTAACATCCAAAGTTACAGCTATAAGGTTTCCTTAAAACAATTTTAGCTAAGTAAAGGCAAAGAGCATGATTTTAAACAAACTTCTTTGACAAACCTAGACAAAACTGCTTTAAAGAGATGATTCTAAGAACAGAATATTTCAGTGGAAACAATATGCAAGGCTAACCATAAATCATAATTGATGCTAACTGATCTAATTTATTCAAGAAATGGACGAGCTAAGAACTTGTTAGAGAGAAATAATGATTTCTCTAATGTATCTTAGCAAAAGAAAACATTAAGGCAGTGAAGGAAAAATAGATTTAAGGTGCCATTAGAAAACATTTCTTAATCTAAATTCTTTGTCCTACTGCAACATAGCAAGATGGAAAACATAATGGAAAACTAGAAAACATAAACAAAATAAAACTTCACCATCAACCAAGCCTATGGATCCTGCAAGCAATCCTTCTCCATCAACAAGCAAATCAGATCATGCATGAGTTCCAAGGCATCAATTTCCCTTCAAGAGCTTCAAAGGACTATGTATTATTCCAACATCAGTCATCAAAATCCAACATTTACAATGAGTTCTGAATGCAGTATTTATGCTGCAAATGAGGAGGTGGAACTCTTCTAGGGTTCAAAATGTTATTAATTACAGAGTAAATGCATTCCTAGCCTTGAAAACCATGCAGGGCATAAGGTAAGAATATATGCAGCTACTTCTCTATTAAATAACTTTGTCTTAATTCTTGAGATAAAGATAGGAGGAAAAGATTGACTTTTAAGGCTCTACCTTAACTTTACAATAACTGTCCTGACAGTTTAAAATATATTCTTTTGTGTAATAATTGGTTAATTAGATTTATGGATAGAAAGTAGGCTCAATGTGTCAGTTAGATATTTCTAAGGAAATAGCTGCTCTTTGTTGATGTATTTGAGGCCTTTTAGCCTAATTTTCCTTCATTTTATCACTAAAAAGTACTTTGGCATAATTCTGCTTTAGGCCTTCTTTAAGCATCTTTAGTTGTAAAACAGTGTCTTTATCTTTAATCTTCATGCTAATCTCCGCTTTCCTTTGATTTCTTCGATTAAGCCCTTAATCCTCTTCACTGATTTTGTTTTTTTTTTGCGTGCAGGTGTTTCTTCTATGTGCTGGAGGGTTTGATTTGTTCAGTCAATGACCATGAAAAACCTCGGAGATTACCCCTTTTTGTCCCTTTTCTACATTTGATTAAACTTTGAGGATAGATACCCTCAACCTTTTGCCACTGGAATTTTTTGGCTGTGGGAGACCTTTTAATACCTTTGCCACCATTGAACCTGCATAAACAAATGAAAACATTAATAAAAACCTACGAGCTGGGGTAAGACTGTTTTGGAGGCATTGGGAAGTGTCGAAGGAGCATTAAGGGAGGGGATGTGCAGTAGAGGGGATATCTATGGCGGAAACATGAGAAACGGGGTTAAATTTTGAATTATCGGCGCGAAAATGAGGAAAGTGGTTTTGTGAAAACCAGAGGTGGTTTTCGCACAGAGATTAGGTGGTAAGTGGTAATGAGCAGGGGGAACATGATACATGTTAATGGCTGACATGTATGCTCGAGATGCATGTTTCGGGAGGTTTGGTGAAATGGAGCACGAAACGATGTGACAGCCATTAGATCTTCGGGCCAAAAATCTAAGGTTGTGGATCAGCGCGAGGGGAGATAAGATGGGCAGAGGAAACATATGGTGGGACTGGGGTGACGTCAGCTACTTCGTTGCAGAGCGAAAAGTTCAATGTGCAGGGTGAAAATTGTTTGGGTGGAGTTAAAATGTTAGGATCAATGGGAGCCGTTAGATTGGAGAAATGGACAGCTGAGATTAATTTTGGGGAATTGGGGATACGGAAGGATCTCATCAGCGGGTGCCTCCGCAGTGAATGGGAGAATGCAGGCCGTTGGATCGGGAAACGACCAATGGTGGAGATTTAACTGCAGGGGGACTGGGAGTACGTGCTACCTTGGACGGCTGCCCCCGCAGTGATCCTGCCCCGTCCGATCTGGGAGATCGATGGCTGTGATTGAATCGGGAGATCGGAGTTTAAAAGATGGTGGATGACGCAGGGGAATGGCAAAGTTGCGATGAAGCAAGGGTCATTAGATCTTGAGAGATCAATGGCTAGGATTAAACGAATGAAAAGGGCGGGGTTAACATGTAGGAGTAATGTGGGCCATCAGATCAGGGAGATGGACAGTCAGGATTAACTTCAGTGGATCGACGATCGGCGAAGAAGAGGGTCCGGGAAGGAGGTTCTTGGATTTGCGATGTGCCAATGGCCGATGGGAGGGGAAAATGTGATGGACGGAGGACTATCAGATCAGGATCGAGATCGATGGTGGAGATGCGATCCAGACTTTGCATATCGGTGGAGAAAGGTTCAGGGGAACAAGGAAACGGGGACCACCGATGGAGCAAGGACCATTAGATCTGCGAGATCAACGGCAGAGATTTCATCGGCGAGGGTGAAAAGCGAAACCCGACATGATGGAGCGATGCGATGGCCGATGCAATGGTCGATGCGATGCGCGATAGCCATCGGATCTTAGGGAATGGATGGCTGCGATCTTATCGAAAGATCGCCCATCGACGAAAAAAGAAAATGGAAGCAGGAGCTTGGAATCATTGATGTGCGATGGGCGTTTGGTCGCAAGGCGCGGTCTTATGGCGGAAAAAAGGGGCTCGAGCTTAAGCGAAAGGGGCTTAAGGCCTTATATTAAAAATGAATACTTTGGACTAAAAATGAAGGTTTTTGAAGGATTTTGAGGATTTCGATAAGTGTAAAAAGGAGGTTTAAACCATTATAAAGGGGTTTTAATGGCTTAAAGGGATCAATGAAAGGGTTCAAAGGGATTTTTCAGAGAAAATGATTGAATTGGATAAGTGAGAATGAGTGGGAAAAATGAATGAAACAGGCTTAGGAAACAGTCTCTTTTGGTATTAGCAGGGCAACTTAGAGGCTTTGATTGAAGATTTTCAGTGGATTGGTAGACTTAGGATAAAGAACACAGTGGGCTTTCAAGAACTCACAAATTTTGTCATAAAAATTCGTTTCTTGAAAGCTTAAGAGCCTTTTTAGCCATTATGAGATATAACAAAAATTATAGATGGCTAACAGTGGCTCCACTTGGGGAGGACTGCTATCCTTTTAGGTGTCCAGAACCTCCTATTTATCAATCTTTGGATTTCAGAAGACCAGTGCCTTATCCATTGAGCAGAAATCCTTTTCTTTCTTGGATTTGATGATATTTCAGCAATCTGCAGCATATGACATTCTTCAAAGCAGCATCACTACCTACCCAATCCTACTTGTCCTAGCATTTTTTCTTCTCTTGAGCGCATATGAACTAGAAAACTCCGTTACATATTATTTTTGAAAAAAGAAAGATAAAACTATCTAATGCTACCCTTATTTCTTCCGAGAGTCTAGATTAAATAGTTGAAGTCTTTTATTTCTACCTATACTACTATATGTCAAGATTAAGCTTTTTGACAGATCTGCATTCTTTATATTCTAAAACATAAATTTAAAACATAGCTAAATTAGGATTAAGCAGTCTGATTTGCTATGGTGTCTATGGCTTTATGTACAAGCTGCACATAGACTTTATTTGCAGAAAAATAAAACAAAATTGTGAAGGCTTAAGATCTGAAAATTATAAACATCCTTCTATTATTTTTCCAGCTCTGGTTTTGATCTATTTAGAGCTATCTTTTTCCCTTTCTTGGTTCAGATTTTGATTTTGTTTGAACCATTCTTTTCTATCCTAATAGATTCTACTGATAAGCCAAGATTTCATTGTTTGGAAAATATTCTTCACTAACCTATCAGCAGTAAATTGAAATCTATCTAGTCATGATTAGGCTGTATGACTAAATAGCAGTGCTCTCTTTTAAGTAGTGGCATTTAGGCTTGCACACTTTCAGATTTTGCAAAAAAGTAAATCAGAAAGATAAGGCCATGATTTGTCTTTTGTTAGGCATATTTATCTATCTCTTTGGTTATGTTTTAAGCAAGTGAAACTAGTATCTTTTCAACCTCCTAATCTATCTTTCTTTGAACAAGTTAAGTCTGAAATAATGTTTTATCAATCAAAGTTTCTACTAACTTATCAACATAAATTTAAATCATGTTCAGCCATGATTAGGCTAGATAACTGAACAATATATCCCTTTGAATCAGTAGTGGCATTCAGACTAGCTCACTTTCAGAAATTCTCTTTTTTGGGTATGGGGTTGTACCTCTTTGAATCTTCCCTCTTTTGATTTTCTTTTATTTTTATTTTTTTTGTATTTTGTATAATTTCTTTTTAACTGTGTTATGTACAATGAATAAAAATTTGAAACTAAGACTCTTGACAGAAATAATGTTTGAGCATCCTGCCATTGACAGGACCTCCAAACATTTCAATTCCATCGAGTTCCTTCAAAAAGAAATCATTGTTTCCTCTCACCGAATCAATGATATAGGGGCCTTTCCAAAGATTTTCAAACTTACCATATTTGCCTTTGTCTTCCCTTCTGGAATCCCATTTTATAACTACATTTCCAACTTGGAAGTCATTTGCTTTGGTCCTTCTATCAAATAATTTCTTGATCCCTTCTTGGACTACTTGTGTCCTTTTATATACTTCCTCTCTTGATTGTTGTAAATGAATGGTCTGATTGATCCTCCTTTGCATATCATTTTCTTCATCTTGGACCTCTTGAAGGAGTTTCAAGATTGGGACTCCTAGAGATGTTGGGAAGACCACATCCATGCCGTAAACCAACTGATAGGGAGACATGCCGATGGAATTTTTAGTAGTCAATCTATTAGCCCATAAGGCATGGACAAGCTTATTATGCCAAGATTTCTGATTCTGTTTCAACAATTTTTTGATGATATTAACAAGGCTTTTGTTGGAGGATTTAGCTAGACCATTTCCTTGGGGGTAGTAGGCAGTAGAATGGCCTAATGTGATCTGATATTTATGGCAAAAATCTACCATCCTCTTGGACTTGAAGGGAGTAGCATTGTCTGTGATTATTTTCCTAGGACAACCAAATCTGGATAGTATGTTGGTTTTAAGGAATTTGATGATGACAGAGTCAGTAGCATTCCTAGTGGGTATGGCCTCTATCCATTTGGTAAAATAATCAGTGGCCATGAGGATCCATTTGTGTTGGCTGAGGATGATGGGTGAATTTCCCCAATGAAGTCCAAACCCCATTGTTGAAAGGGAGCCTCAACATTGATAGGCTACAAAGGTAGTGGTAAGAGTTTTCTTCTGCCATCAAATATTTGGCACTTGTGGCAGGACATGACTAACTTATGGGTGTTTGGGAAGAGGGTAGGCCAATAGTCTCCAGACCTGAGGATCTTGTTTTCTATGGTCTTCTAGTTAAGATGTCCTCCACATTCTCCCTCATGTAGCTCATGCGTGATTTTTCCTACATCAACCTTAAGTAAACATTTAAGTAAAATCCCCACAGCATTTTTCCAATACAAAACTACATCTAATATACAATAATGTAAAGCCTTATGTTTGAAAAATCTAGCTTTTGTTTTTGACAAAGAAGGAGGAGCGTTCAGATAAAGCAACACATATATGATGTCAGCATACCAAGTAGAGTTCATGAATTTTTCTTCAATGAATGGTGTTGTGCATTCTTCTATCTCTTCCAAAATATCAACCATGTTTATATCTAAATCTTGGAATTTTGACGCAACCATGAGTTTTGCTAATCCCTACCCTTTGATGAGTTTGGTGGGCCTGATCTCTAAGTCATATTCTAAAATGGTAGCAATCCACTTGCCCCTTTTACCATCAGGGTCTTGATTAATTATATCTTTGACAACTGTGTTTGGGACAAAGGCTATGATATGTGAATGCAAAATATAAACTCTAAAACCCTTCAAAGCTTTGATTAAGGAAAAGGCTTGTTTCTCCATAATGTTATACCTTAGAGGGGCATCCCTTAAGGCTTTGCTGAAGAAAGCTATGGGCTGCTCTTGCCCCATGATGTTCTTTTGCAACAATACTGCTGCCACAATATGTTCATAGGCAAAGGAGAAAATGTAAAAGTCCTTGGTGAAGTCAGGGCTGATTAAGACTGGTGTTTGTGTGAGTGCTTGTTTTACCAGCTCAAAATATTGTTTCGCTTCCATATTCCACTTCACTCCTACTTCCTTTTTCAACATATTCGTGATATTTCTTAGGAGCTCAGCAAGGTTAGGGATGAATCTTCTTAGGAAGTTAATCTTTCCAATGAAAGATTGCAGCTCTTTGATGTTCCTAGGATGGATGATTTGTAAGATGCCTTCTATTCTTTTGGGATCCATCTTGATTCCTTCCTCAGAGATGATGTGACCTCAGAGTTTTCCTTCCTGAAGGCCAAACAAATTTTTCTTAGGATTTAGGGACAGGCCATACTTTCTACATTTTTCAAAGACTTTTCTCAAGTGGACTAAGTGCTCCTCATCAGTCTTAGAGTAGATAGTGATGTCATCAAGGTATATGACTATGAAGTAACCTATGTCTTCTGAAAAATCTATGTCCATTGCCCTTTGGAAAGTAGCCCCTGCATTCATTAAACAAAATGGCATTTTAACATACATGAACATACCCCAAGGTGTAGTGAAAGAAGTTTTAAGTTGGTCACTTGGAAAGATTAGAACTTGGTTATAACCTAAGAAGCCATCTAGTAATGAGATTCTTTGTGAACCAACTACTTTTTGGAGTATGTGATCCATTTTAGGCAAGGGGTAATTGTCTTTCAAGGAGGATGTGTTCAAATTTATGAAGTCAATATAAAGCCTAATTTTCCCTGGTCTTCTTCCTAACTGACACAAGGTTGGACACCCATTCTGAGTATCGGACAGGGACTATGATCCCAGCATCGTACATCTTTTTTATTTCTTTCTCAACTGAGGGTAACAAGAGGGGGTTTATTCTTCTCAAATTTTTTTTAAATGGTTTTTTATTTTCTTTGAGAGGAATTTTATGTTGGATGATTTTGGTGTCATAGGATTTCAAGTCTCCATACCCCCAAGCAAACACATCTTTAAATTCTCTAAAAAACTCAATGTATTTATGTTTTGTGGGAGATGGGAGAGTTTTGGACAGCTTGATTATTTTGGGCTCTTTCATCCCTCCAATGTTACAATCTTCTACATTTGTTTCAGTGGGTTCCATCTTGGGTTTTTTAGCTACATCATTAAAATCAAACAACTCTTCTAGTGGTGTAAGGCCTCTTGGCAAGGTGTCATCTTTTTACCGCAGAATTTCAAGTTCTCTTTGATCTGATTTATCAAACACTTCTGCAACACAAGGGTTTTGAAGGTGGTTTATATGATCATCATAGGGCAGCTCTGTTTTGGGAGTTTCTTTTTCAGCAGAATTATTTCTTTCAAATCTCAAACTTTGTTTTGTGCTTGCAAAGTCATTTCTGGATTGCAGAAAATCATCTATTTGGTCATCATTGTCAAACACTTGCCAATGGTTCAAGTTGTCTGGTACAATAGGCCTGTTCTTTATTTTGATGAGGCATTTATTATTTTCATAAGGTAAAGAGCAATCGCTGGCAGCAAAGGAAAACTCATTGGCAAGGCTGTTTTGGGCCCTAGGGATGAAAGTAAGCTCATATTTCTCAAAGGTTTTGAGAAGGTCTAGGGCAGCATTTCTATATTCCCTTAACCTAGGGTTCTTGGCTAAATATTCTCCCTTAATTTGATTGATGATTAGTTCAGAATATCCTTGGATCAAGATTTTCTTGGCTTTGAGATTTTTAAGTAAGTATAGACCAATAAGGAGAGCCTCATACTCTGCAACATTATTGGTGCATTGAAAATCTAACCTATAGGAATGGCCTTCATTTGTGTTGTGGATCCAAACACCGGCCCCTGATCTGGCCTTACCATAAGAACCATCAAAGCTCATATGCCAAAGGGTGTCAATTTCAGTTTTTTCAATGTTCTGTACTTCAGGGCTGCTAGAGTTTTGGGATTCATTTTCTTGATTAGAGAGCTAGTTTGATTGTTCTGGGCGACTTAGTTCTCTCTCATTGTCATTCACTTGTTCACTTATGTCATTTTAATTTTACAGGATGAAGGAGTTGAGGTCTGAGTGAATGGAATAAACTGGTGTGTTATTTGGCCTATATATGTTACTCACCATGTATTTCATGTGGGATTCCCGATACAATCTTCTTGTTTGATTGAATACTGGGATGGTGGCATAGGTCATGTCCATTTGAAGGCTACCCTGGAGTTTGGCCCTCCATGATATAGATAAAAGCATGCCATACTTTGGGGGGATGTCAGCCACAACTATATCCATGACTAGACTCTTAGCGGGGATTTGTGCCAGATTGACACTCAAATCCTTGATTAGGCCCAGACACTTAACCCTACTGGAATCAAAAGAATACAAGTCTTTGCAGGGCTTTGTGATTTCTAGGCCCAATCTCTCCATCATAACCTTTGGCATGAGATTGTGTGAGGCACTAGAGTCTAACATAGCATTATGTAGAATTTTGTCATGTATGTTCAGACTTACATAGAAAGGAGGGACTACTCCTTCTTGATATATTCCCTCTACTTCAGGGCCAAACAACAGTTCTGGTTTATCATCAATTAAGTTTAGGGTATTAGTATCCTTTCCTATGTTTAACAATTTGAAAATCTGGGATCTATATACCTCTTGGGTTACCAATTTAGTGAGGGGTATAGTGATCTTGATTTTGGCAATATGCCCCTCAAAACTAAAAGGCACGGGTGTCTTTATTGCATTTACATTAGTTTTATCAGCCATGAACTTTTCTACATTTTTAATTTTCTGATTCTGATTTGATGGTTTGGACAGTAAGGTTTTTTCAGGGCAGCTTGAATCATTACTAAGCTGGCTAGTCTTTTGCTTGTTTAGTTCAGTCTTCTTAGCTGTAGTATTTGTGCTTTCTGTTGCTTTTTAAGGAAAAGTTTCAGAGGTCTTTCCAACAGTAGCGTTTGGCTGATTTGTTTTAGGAACATCTTGACTCTTTTTTCTCCTAAGGTTATACTGCCTATGGACTTCCATTATGGCATTCTCAAATCCTAATCTATAGTCTTTGGAATCTTCATATGATTTCTCATTTGGTTTTGAAGAAAACATCATTTGTTCTTCTTCAGTAAGGAATGTGTTATCCTCATCATCTGAACCTATGACATTTACATGGTCTTCTTCCAACTGCTCAGGCTTTCTTTCTTCTTCATCTACATAGTTGTCTTGGAAAGGGGGTCTGATTTGTTGGTCACTCTCTCTTTGTCTAATTTGAGGAGGGTCTCTTCTAAAATTATGGTTTCTATTTCTGTTTTAAAGATTGGCTTGATTTTCCCTAGGAGGTGTTCTCTCATTCAAACTATTTTGTTTCGGAAGAGGAGGGTGCAGGTGTTGTGTCATCTCTATAAGTCACCCTTTTTTCTGATCTCACCCTAGCCCTTTTCTCAATCAAATTGGCCTCTACACTTACAACCCCCTTTTTCATGTCTTCTAGAGTTAGGTAATCTCTCTCCCTTAGTTGATAGGCCATATCAGCATTAAAGCCTTCGGGATATTTCACCAAGGCCAAGCCTTGTGGAGGTTTTATGTGTGGTGGGAGAGCATTGTAAACACTATTAAACCTAGTGGAGTAGTCATGAACACTTTCTCCCGGATTTCTCTTAGGATTTTTATACTCAGACAAAATTTGGAGGGGGTTCTTCTTGATTTCCCATTTGTTCACAAAGGTTTGGTATTGAGTAGGGAGATCAGGAATGTTGTTGGGAGGTAAGTGCTTAAACCATTTCTTGGGTTCTCCCCCTAGGCTCTGAGCAAAAATCCTCATTTTAATGGTTTCTTCTTCTATCTCCATATAGTCAAAAGCATCATTAATTCTATCTACATGTTTTTGAGCAGTAATGGATTTAGTGCCTAAGAAGTGAGGGATTTTGGACTGATAGTAATTTGGCAAAGGTAATAGTGGTTGTTGTAGAGCCAGTGGAGCATACCAGGCTGCCATGATGGGAGGGAAAGGAAACAAAGGCTAATTTACAAGGGGGGGATTTGTGAGAGGTGGAGGAGGATGGAGTGAGGCGGTTTTCACACTGGTGGTATGGATGGGTGTACCTGAGGTACTTCGACTGGAAGATTGATTCTGAGTAGATTTGAGATGAAAATGGCTGAAGTGATGTAGAAGCTGAAAATCAGGTGGAGTGGAAGGAGAAGCTTCTCTACTGGAGCTTTGTTGTGAATCTATGGGCTCAAAGTCAGCTTGGTCAACCCTACTTTGTGACTTGGTCCTAAATAGGTTCTTGGTATGGTGTAAATCAAACTGAGGATCTTGTGAAACTGTAAGGTGTTCCGGTGCAGAACTTACTCTATGGATGGTCCTAACAGTGGGTGAGTTTCCAGCTTTAGGATTTTGCCACAAAATATTTTCTGGGTTATCAACTACGGTAGGAGGATTTGGGTCCGGGTGTGATCTGGTATAGATCCTTCGTGAAGCCAGCTCTCTTTATTCACACAAGGTATAACTAGGCCTTAAAAAAAAATTTAGCCTGTTTTGACACAATCCTAGAACAACCTATGGGACTAGTGGGATGAGGAAGGCCTACTGGAGGATAGTGGAGTCGCCAAGTGGATTTGTTTTTGAAATTTTGAAGATATGTATACAATGGTCCACCACCAAATTCTTAATAAAAAATCAATCTAGGGAGTACTTTTGGGTTTCTAGTTTCTTTATGTAGCCTTAAGGTGAATGAGTATCCCCTAACTAAGTCATTATCTTGCTAGGATGATGAAGTAATTAGTTTCTACTTTGGATATGGGTTGGTTTTTAAGTCAAAATAGGGATGTATATGAGTCTATAAGAGTTCGTCAGGCTACTATGAACTCTGTCCCACCATGATCGCCACTATGTTAGCTCCCCGTAATTTGCTAGATTGATTGAGATACAAATTGACAAGGGTAACATCAAACCAAGCTTTAGAGCTCTAGGATCTAGCCCTCCTAGTCTCAGAGAGGGATCTTTCAATATGTTTGTAAGGATATAGCTTGATGCTTTTAAGAGGTTTATTTTAGGCTAGATTTTAAGTGCAAGGTATTTTGATTGTTTTTTGGTTGGGTATGATACTTTGATATATTTTAGATAGGAAACATGGAATATTGTTAAGTCATTGGGAAATGGAGTCTAACAAGGTCCAGATAAGTTTTTCAATGATGTCAAGAGAATTTGCAGGGCAATTTTACTTGGTTGGTGGATATTTTAAGGTTATGAAGGATTTATGAAATGGACATAAAGATTGAGAAACAAAAACTAATAAAGGGCTGAAACTGAATCCTTTATATATTTGTAAACTAAGGGAGTTAGAAAATTGATAAGAACAGCAAGAGAATCAAAGGCATAAGCAGAACCTAATCCATTTGATTTCAGACTGAAAACAGATAATTAACCAAGACAAACATTTAGACAAAAACTTATAAAGGTAAGAAACTTATCCAACTTTCAAAGCTTTTATCATCTAGAGCAGAAAAACATTTAAGATACACAAGTAACTATAACCATAGAAGGAGAGAAAATTCTAACATCCAAAGTTACAGCTATAAGGTTTCCTTAAAACAATTTTAGCTAAGTAAAGGCAAAGAGCATGATTTTAAACAAACTTCTTTGACAAACCTAGACAAAACTGCTTTAAAGAGATGATTCTAAGAACATAATATTTCAGTGGCAACAATATGCAAGGCTAACCATAAATCATAATTGATGCTAACTGATCTAATTTATTCAAGAAATGGTCGAGCTAAGAACTTGTTAGAGAGAAATAAATGATTTCTCTAATGTATCTTAGCAGAAGAAAACATTAAGGCAGTGAAGGACAAACAGATATAAGGTGCCATTAGAAAACATTTCTTAATCTAAATTCTTTGTCCTACTGCAACATAGCAAGATGGAAAAACATAATGGAAAACTAGAAAACATAAACAAAAGAAAACTTCACCACCAACCAAACCTATGGATCCTGCAAGCAATCCTTCTCCATCAACAAGAAAATCAGATCATGCATGAGTTCCAAGACATAAATTTCCCTTCAAGAGCTTCAAAGGACTATGTATTATTCCAGCATCAGTCATCAAAATCCAACATTTACAATGAGTTCTGAATGCAATATTTATGCTACAAATGAGGAGGTGGAACTCTTCTAGGGTTCAAAATGTTATTAATTATAGAGTAAATGCATTCCTAGCCTTGAAAACCACACAGGACATAAGGTAAGAATATCTGTAGCTACTTCTCTGTTAAATAACTTTTTCTTAATTTCTGAGATAAAGATAGGAGGAAAAGATTGACTTTTAAGGCTCTACGTTATCTTTACAATAACTGTCCTGATAGTTTAAAATATATTCTTTTGTGTAATAAACCAAATCTATGTAATATGAAATAACTTAAGCAGATTTATCCATGTATTCAACCATCAATATATATTCATGCATAAGTAATAGACCTACTTACATAGATACAATTAAGCATAGCAGAAGTAAACAATCTCAGAATAGTAAACAAATAACACAATGCTTCTCCAAAACCAGTCTTTGTATTAGATTCCAACAGTTCAATACAACATACTTTTCCCTTACAATTACCCTTCTGCGCACACAACCAATGGAGTCCACACACAGCCAAGACTAGGTCTCCACACACAAAACTAGTAGGAGCCTTTCTACCCAAACCCAAATTAATAAAATGTATCACAGACGCATTAACGTACTTAGATCAAAACATGAATGACTCTTACTTAGACTCGATCTATCTATTTATATCCATCTTAGCACGCAGATACTATGGTCTCAAACCATGATTTGAGGCCCACAAATTACTCTTCAAAACCATTTTAAATAAAAGAGGGACTTTGACCTACCCCAAAGCCCCTTGACCTTTCCGCGCAGTGCGCATATGCAAAAATATACAAAAATATATAAAAAATGTACCCCAGGTAACCCTGATCCAACTTTACGAGGTGAGGTTCAATAGTTTATACTTCCCTTCTCTATGGGAATTCAACACTGCGTCACTTTGCGAGTTGAGGTTCAATAGTTTCTATTTCCCTTTTCTCTCAGGGATTTCGACAATGGATGCCAATCTGGAACATGTCTGCCAAAAAAAACTCAGAATTTTTTTAATTGTCATCACTAGCGTTGTAAATGCAAACGAAGAGGTATTGAGGACCTTGCAGTGTAGGTTACATCCTTGCCTAAACCTTCATCCGCATGCCTAGGGATGGTGTTAAGTTCTAGTTGTGATGATTTCTTTACACCACTGAAGATGTTATCTCAAATATTTGTAAAGTAGCGAGGAGGAGTGGAGTCCTCCTAGGCTCCAAGTGGAAGTTTCAGGAATAAAGGTTTAATGTTGGGGTTCCAATGTAACAATGTGCATTCAATTTGTGTGCAGGTGGGCTTCCATGTTGCATTTTGGGTTCAAATAATTTAGTAATAAATTATAGTAGGTATGTAGCAAAGCTTAAGGAGAAGTGAATTTTAGGCTCAGAAATTCAAGGAAAACATAATGGTTCAAGGATGCACATAGGTAATCTTCCTAAGAAGTTAGGAAGAACAATTGAGATTACAGGACAAGAATACATTGAGAGTTTTAGGAGTGGTAATTCATGCCAATGCATTACAAGATGTGGTCGTATTCATTTATTCTTTCTCCAGGGTTGGTTCTTGGTGTATATCCTCTTCTTTTGAGGTTTCTTGCTCCATTTATTCCTCCTCTTCACAATCTAAGTAAAATAATTTATTCTCGGCACACTTATGACCTTTAGTTTATTTTCTATCACAACTGTAACAAATCCATTTTTCTCTTTTTTCTTCCAACTGTTTTGGTGTCAACCTTGTAGGTTGTGGAAGGCTAGGAGTAGCAACACTTCCATCTTTATAGTTGTGAGTGGTAGGATTCCTTGTCGCCATAATTTTCTTTCTTTTCCTTGCCAACTTGAATGCCTTCTCCAATGAATCAGGTTCCCAAAGGCGAACCTCATGCTGGATGTTATCCTTTAAATTCCCTATGAATACATCAATCCTATGCTCCTTTGGAATATCATTTACCCTTATTTTCAATTTTTGGAAGTCCTCAATGTGCACCATCATTGAACCCTTTTGTTTGAGATTTATCAATTGGCTAAATAAGGTGTTTCTCTTTGTATCCTCATAATGTGTTATCATTTCCTTCGTAAAATTGACCAAGTGACAATTTGTTTACGAGAGAAAATCCATCGATACCATACAAACTGATTTCATTCTAAATATAAAGTTTCAATGCCCACATTTTGTGTGTTTTTCACATTATGGAGATCAAAATATTTCTCCATCACAATATAATCAGAGCCGACATAAAAATAATAATGTAAGGGAACAATAATAACAATAGTAGGCTTCTATGGGGCATAACAATATCAATATGGGCTACATGGGCATAAGAATAAGAATAAAGGGGCTACACTAATAATAACAATAAAGGGATACACTAGTATTATAGGGATATAACAACATGTGGCTGAATTTGAAAAGAGTCTTGTGACACTACAACATTTGGCTAACTATCGGTCCTTCTTCCTTGTTTTGGTTACATCTTTTGGTCAATGATATTCTGATGGAAAATATGACTCTTGCGTAAGGAGAGCTTTGTGTTGAACCATGATCTCTATGTCCATTCTAGAAACCTTACACATGCGCTCGGTTCTTTATGTTTCGATGTTTTCCATGCTTATCCAATCAAGTAGGGAAGGAAAGGGGGGAAAATATAAACGATAAAACCAAAATTAGAGATATTTATATGCTTTTCTGAAGGAACAACCTCTTCTACTCTCAATAGGTTGGGATCCCTCTTCCGCCCATGACATTATTAAGTTCAAAATATTATATAAAATACATAAATAAAGGGTGAAAGAAGTTAAAGCATTCCTATGTAGGGAGGTGAAGCAAGAAACTCTGCCGAGGTACTGTCCAAGATCACTGGAAGCAGAGCAATATTTGTGTTCCTATAGTGAGTTTGTCGGGGTACTATGTATGCCTACTGGCAGTAGAGAAACACCAGAGCTGAAAACTATACTCTGAAAATTTAAAGCTCATGAGCTATACTACCCTTTCCTGATTCAAAACATTGCAGTATGGTTTTTTTTTAATTTTTTGTTTGACCAAGAAAGGACAAAGGGGACTAATTTTGTGCATAGGGTAAATGGGGAAACCAAAGTGGTACGAATGATGAATCGATACTTCCAGAGGAACAAGACCCTGCACAAAAGAATCAACCAAGGCAAAGAAGAAGGAATTCTACCAGTATGCACCAATTGTTGTCCTGCTACAACACCCTCCAAAATTTTTGCCTACACCCAAATTTGGTAGCCTACTTTGATTTTGCATATTGTTATCGCAAGCATTAATAGTTATTTCATGTGTTTTCTCTAAGTGTCTTTGTCCCATTTCCAAGAAAATCAAAGTGTCGTCTTTTAGCATGTGGAGTGTCACACATCACACAAAATCTATTTTTGGTGGTTTCAAGGGGTAGTATTTGCATAACTGATTTGGTCTTACCATGTAAACATGTGTCACACTCATTTCCAAAGTTTCAAGCATTATCGCACAAGTGTCGTCACATGAGTCGCAAAGCGTATATTTGGTGTTGCACTTGGCATAATTCATCACAAAGTTGTCGCATTGAGGAGAGGATTTTTTTCATGTGTTTTGAGTGTTCCTTGTTGTGCCATCAAATATTCTAAGTGTGTGATTATGTTCGAAGTCATTCCTTTTCCTGTATTTCTTTCGTTGATTTGACACTTAGTCAAATTGGGAAAACTCCTTAAATAGGCCACTCAACCTCTTTCAACCAATATGAACTATGAATTACATAGTCTCATCCCTCAATCAATAGCCTTGCCTCTTGGCACTGCAAAATACACAATTTCTTCCTCCCAAAACTATGCACTATGCAATCTCAGTGCTCAAGCCCAACCCTTGAGCTCCAAAACTGCGCAATCCTTCCCTCCATCCAGGATTGAAATGTGCATTGCATAGTCTTGGTCCTCAAGCCTTAGCATTGAGCTCATGAACTGTGTAATTTCACAATCACTTGGCCTCCTTGTTCTTCCAACACTGTGCAATGGGAAAAATCAATGCTTAAGCCCTCAACCTAAATCCTTGAACTCCCCAACTATGAAATCCTCAAGCCCAGTCGAACATAAATTGTGCATTGTGCAGCTTCAAGGCTTAGACCTGACCCTTGACTTCATAAGATGCACAATTTCACAGTAATTGATCCTCCCCCTCAACCTTCCACCTAGTTCCAGCTTAGCCAGTGGATCATCATGCAACATCTTAGACTAGGGGTTTTGTCATATTGATGTTGTCTTGTCATGATTGAATTGGAGATGTAGGTACTCTATCATGCTATGAAATGATGATGAAGAGGGATATGGAGAAGCATACAATGATATAAGACACCTATGTAGATAAATATACAAGTTGATCAATCAGGGGAAATCAATCAGACATCAGTTTGCGATCACAACTCAAGACCTTATAACATTGGAGACTCCTCATCTCTACGACATATGGAGGTGGAAAAGAGATCATTCTAAAAAATACACAAAATAAGAAACAACAAATAATGGCTTGACATTTCCATGTCATCACATAGTCCATGTCATCAATGTCATGTCATGAGTCATCATACGCCACATCATTCTGTGGATTATTGTAAATTATTATTTGAAATTTATTGTAAAGTGGAAGTCCAAAGGACACGTATAGAATGTAAAGAGTCATGTAAAAGTCAAAAAAGTCATAGGGAAGTAAAACTATTATGAGAGTAGTCAAAGAGAAACAAGGGAGGTGAAGGATCGCCCCATTTGTTATATATACACCCTCATTATACAAGAAAATGACTTTTCACCTTGGCTTCTCCCATGATGCATCAGAGAGACAAGCTAGTTCTTTGGGGAGCAAGTAGTGGCTCCAACTCTCCACTATTGGAGATAGTGGCGTTCATTGTATACATGTGTCCTGGGACTTTTATTTAATATATGAAGCCTGATGGCCAACACGTTCTTCATGCATGGATTGTGAATATTTGTAAGAATGTTATGTGAATGTTTATGATTCATGTTTTTTTTTCACCTGTACTAAAGTACTTGAACTATTTCGGTTATTTTAGTGCTTATCATATTAACAATGTGTTGCAATGGTTGAAATGACCGTCACATGTTTTTGACTATTCTACTGGATGTTAGAAAAATATTTCATGTTTATGTGTGTCTCTAATAGGGTGGTACTATTATCTCCCTCTCAGAGGCTCACTTTATTTTCCCTTTGCAGTAGAATAAACTTGACACACCTACAATCAAACACTCACCAGGATCACCAACAGATCTAGAGAATTTATCCAACCAAGGATTCCAGGACTATTAACTCAACCAAATTTGTTCCAGGGCTTCCAGAGCGTTTGTCCAACTGAGGATCCAAGAACTAATAACTCAACCCAAAATCATAAGGAATATGAGCACCAACCAGAACAAAAATGGGAAAACCCACAATACCATGGCTATTTGGGAAATGGAAATGCTATGCAAACCATTGTCAATCTAGACAATCCTCCATGCCAATTATAGATCGTAACAAAATAATCACATGCATATGCCATGCATGCCAAAACTACCAAGGAAGTCATACATATAACTCGGTACCTGCAAATAAAACCCATTGTAGTTGTTTATCCCATTGTCCCCATGTGCAAGAGTATGAGAGAGAGAGAGTGTGTGTGAATATGAGGGAGATCCTCATGCAAACTTGTGACATTTCACCTTCCTTTTCTCCTATTTTCCTTATTTTCATAAATAAATTCCAACTAATACCTCTTTTCCTTTGCCAATTTCCTTAGCCATAAATAAACCCAAAGTGACACCCAATGGGATTTTTTTCCCACCATTTAGCTTGGAATACGTGTCCCATGACCTTGTTCTTATTTTTACTTTATTAACTTTATAACATGGATTTTTAATCAAGGTTGTTACAGGATCGAGGTACAACTAGGGAAACAATGGATAATAAAGGGAAAATTTGTGTAAATATTGGTTAGAGAGTGACACTAGGCATAATTATGCCCTGCTAGTAGTGGAATTTAGCCAGCTGGGAGCAGGTGTGGTTATAGGGACACTGGTAGTGCACCATGGTTTGATAATTGGAATTAAAATTTATGTGCTTCTACAAAAATTTTGTGATTATTTATTTGGAATTACATGTGATGTTGAATTTCTAGGATTTTGGGACATTACAAATTGAATTAATAAATTTCTCCAGGGTATGGGCCATGTATCCTCTTCTAGATATTTCATATTAATCTCATAAACCAAGGAAGAAAATAAAATTGAGCTGGCGAGCAATGAGGCATAGAGTAAGAG
>JAXQQM020091818.1:0-40414 GCA_034641835.2 Pinus albicaulis | reverse complement strand
AGAGATCTGTGTCACTCATTTGAGCAGAAGCAGAATACATGGCAGGAAGACAAGATGCATGTGAGGCTATCTGGATGAGAAAGATCTTGGTTGGTTTGTTTGGTTCTCATATGGATCCGACAATGATTCATTGTGATAATCATAGTTGGATTAAAATCTCGATTAATCATGTGTTTCATGATAGGTCCAAGCATATAGATATCCGGTACCATCATCTCAGAGATTGTGTGAAGAGGAGAATCATGTTGTTTCAGTACATTCCCATGGAATATCAGGATGCAGATATTCTGACGAAGGTGCTCAATGGGAGAAAATTCGAATACCATAGAGACAGGATCAGGGTGAATGATAATCCCTTTCTTGTTGAGAGGGAGTGTTGCGATTCAACAAGAAATTTTTGGCACCCATGATCCTAGTGAAAATTAATCACCTACACTAGGGTGGTGCCCACAAGCTATTTTTAGGTGCATGTATATTTTTATTATCCCTTAATTTATATGGACATTAAACTGTAATATATTCTCAATGTGGACTTGAAATAGTTCACTAAAGTGGAAAAATCAGTTAGCTAAGTGAATTTCTAGTTATAGGTGGGTTGGTGGGACATAGAGAGTAATTCTAGTTGTAATAGAGTGATTCTAGTTGTAACAGAGTTGGAAGTGGAGTAGTGCATGATTTTGTGCAAGTTGTAAATAGTTTAACTCAGTTAAGTGAGTTAAACTTAGTTGTGCTAGTTGTAACTGAAGATACACTAGTGAGAGATCTAGTGAATTAGATATTAATTAATTCACAATCAGTGATATCACATGCAACTGAGGATTTACTAATATTAGCTGCATGCATGTCAGATCCAGTGGAGACCTAGTTGAGTTCTAGGTGAAAGGGAAGTTGACTATCAGTTGTGACATTATCCGCTTGAACACATGCAAGTAAAAACACATTGGATGTGCCCATGATACCTGCACAGTCAAGTCAGACAAGATTGCATCAATTCAAGGATTCCACAATGAAGGCAGGTTGTCTAGAGATAGTAAATTGGCTAAGGGATTTGCCAATTTTTGTATGACAATGTGAGACAATTAGCTGATGTACTGAGAGCTCTTGTGAGAAGAGTTTTGTATGTAATTGTTTCATGATCCATGATATAATATACAACAAAATATATTGGGGTTTTTAGCTGTAAGATTTCCCCAATAAATTATCTGTGTTGTGTGTGATTGATCTTTCTTCATGCTTATGTGATTGGAAATTGTGTTTTTAATTCCGTAAAGATTTGTAGAAGAAGTTCAGTATTTAACTTTAGCAAATTGTTAGATCGGGTGAATCCAAGATATACATGCATATTGTATAATTTCTACAAATTCCAAAGGGGGAAATCATTGAGTGTGTTGGAAGTTGTTTTTGTTGATGTCAAGTTGTGTTATTAATTTTAAGTTTAGGTGGACTCTTGTTAATTATTCATTGTCATTAATGTTATTGTTGTATGTATGAAGTTTCCTTTTATTCTAGAGTGACGGAAGTTTATATTTTTTTCTATGTGTTGGATGTGGAGCATGACTATTCTATATTTGAAGGAATGTTTGCTACAAGTACCTTATTCAAAAGTGCATGAAAATTGCTTGATTTGATATCCCCCTTAGAGAGATTTCCAATGGTATATGGCATTTAATATAACTCCCCAAGAATAAAGGAAAACATGAGTTTGAACTGATGGATCCCAAACATGGTTCAAAATGGGTATAGTTCCAAATGGTCTTGGTTTTCATGGGTCAATGGATATCTACCTTATTCAACCATCCAGGGGTCGAGCTAGGAAATTTTTAATCGATCAGGCTGAAAGCGCAGATGCTAGATCAATTTAAGTATTACTAATTATCTAGGAATCCAAGTTATAGGAGGTATAACATGTAATAAAAATGGAAAAATTTTGAATACTATATTTCCCAATATTAAAAATAAGTGGACCCCAGTACGACATGTCATCACACATGGCGCTAGATGGAAAATAAATGTGGCAGGTTGATGACATGGGACTCTGAAGCAAGGATACATGAAAACTGGATTTGGAATTTTTGGGTGGCCAAGTATCCCTTTCCTGAGTGAAACATGGCAGTGACATGGTATTGATGTGGCATGATAGGTGGCAGAGAAATTATATGGAAATTATGTGGCATGATAGGTGGTATAGGGATGACATGGAAAATGATGTGGTAGTGACATGGAAGATGGTGTGGCATACCATAAGATTTGTTCCATGTTTTTGTTTTGTAAAGCCTCACAATGTTGATAAATTTGGGGATATTCCATGTTTTTTTCTAGTCCAAAGGCACAAGGTCTTTCGATCATCTAGTGATCCAAAGAATCCAAATGTCCCAAGAGTGCTTACCCCTTGGTAGGATCATTATATCTTTATTACTGCAACATGGGTCCCTCACCGAATAATTGTTTTGAATTGGAGGTGTATCATGGATCCAATGATCTAGGGCCTGGATGTCACTTAGAGTTTCAACCCCTTTCTCCACCTAGATGGCTTGTCACGAGATAAATGTATGGCATTCTGGATGTGGGTCCTAAACCAAATGCATTTCTAACAAATGTTAGTCTACCCATCTAGGATCTAGTTATATCCTTCATCGTTTGTGATTTGGTCCATTTGGATGGTGGAGGGATGAATTTATTTAACAAAGAAAGCTATAATTGCATAGTTCCAAGGCTAAGTGCCTAGTCCTAGATCTCGATCATATGTGGCAAGGGGCCTAAAAATAACGGGATAAGATATATATTTAGTGGTATTTGTTGAGTCTGTTGAAAGTTTTTTTCATGATGTGAAGTTCTATCATTGATTTCAAGTTCATGGGGATCTTATTAAGTATTCATTTTCATTAATGTCATTATTGTATGCATGAAGTTTCCTTGATTCCAAAGTGTTGGAAGTGTATCTTGTTTTTTGAGTGTTGGATGTGGAACCTGGATAGTCTATATTTGAAGGCATTTTTCCTACAGGTACCTTGATCAAAAGTGCATGAAAAGTGGTTGATTTGATATCCATATTAGAAATATTTCAAACAGAATATGGACTTATTCTAACTTCCTAGGAATAAAAAATAAATTGAGTTTGAACAAGTCGATCTCAGGCATAGTTCTAAATGTTCATGGTTATGTTAGGTAAATGGATATCTTCCTTATTTGTTAGTTTGGGTGTTGGCCCAGGTGGATTGTAACGTCCACAACCTCCTATTGGGAAACACTAGCACAACCATAACACTTAAAATATTAAATTCCTTTGCAACTCTAAAAACCCTAACCTTAACACAATCATTTCTATGCCTGGTAGTTATGGGTTTTTATGATTGCAATTGTAGAATGTTTATAATTCCAATTTAACACATAAGAATTAGGATTATAACCATATTAGCATGAAACCCCAATTAAGGATTACCACAAATCAATATTAAATACAGATCACTTCAATATGCACGAGTAAATATTCATGTACATAAAACTAGGATGACAAATGAAATGCACAATGAAATTATAAGCTTTAAATCATTTTTACATAAACCCTGAAGCTAGGGTTTCAATATAAAATTATATAAATAGTATGCCACACAATATGGAATTATTATATAGTTAAACTAATAAACTAGCTATGTGATCTCCACATTCCACACTATCATAGAACAAGTGGTTCATGAATTTCAACCATGGGTCACCCTCAATATGGGGATGCAACTGCACATGAAACAATCACCAATAATTACTCCATTTCCAAATCCAAGGTTCCAACCCAACATTCATTTTGCTCCAAGGCTCCAAACACCCTCTAAGATAACTTCCAAGGTGCCAAGCCAACATTCATGTTGCTCCAAGGCTCCAAGCACCCTCCAGGATAACTTCTAAGGTGCCAACCCAACAACCATGATGCTCTAGGGCTCTATTCACCCTCCAGGCCACAAACTGATACAACTCCCAGTTGGTACAAAACTAAATCTCAGGACTCACCAACGGGTTTCTCAATACCAAATTTCATCCATCATCATCCAAAAAATAATCCTCATAATAATCATAATCATCTTGGTAGTTATAATAATCATAATTAGGAGGAATGCATGCAAGTACGTATATGCTTCCCTTAATTTCATGGCCTCTCTTATCCATGTGGCACCCCAAATCCTTGTGGGAAACAAGTGATCTCATCATCCATCTGTCATCCACACATTTTCCCTTTATAACTGTGGAGTTGCATTCCCCCCATATTCTTATCGTGGAGTGGGCCCCAAAGCCAACCTATTTATATTATTTTATTATAAACAAATATGTACATCAGTTACATTGTATTTATAATCCTGGAACTTTGGACACATAATAAAAATTGGTAAATAATCCTAGGCATTTTTTCCCCTAAAATATACAAAACATAAATACTTAGGCATGAAAGCCCCAAAAACTACCTAATATCAAGGTAAACATATTTGCGTCATAAATTTTCAGGGTGTTACATTCCTTCCCCCCTTATTTTATGCATTATCCTCAGTGCCACATATATATACGTATATATAGTACATCAGTAAAAACGAAGAGGGTATTATTCCCTCTTTACATCTTTCTCCAAAGTGGCCTCATTAGACCGAGTAGGGTCCATTGTACCTTTAGCATACCTAGCTTGATTGTGGAGCCCATTGACCATCCTGACCAAAATTATACTATATGTACTTGGAAATTTCCCCCTTGCTCCACCTAGATCATATTCCAATCAACCATGTGATCTATATCAGGAACTAGACCAATCCTCTCCAGGATCTTGAAAGTTCCACAATAATGTGCTGCTAATTTGGCATACTTGTCTAGTTTTAATGAGGTCTTCTATGGCCTAAATTTTAGAATAACATGATCTGAAAATTTGAATAATCTATGAAATATATGCATATCGCATAACTTTTATGCCTATCCTGGGAATATTTAAGATTTTCCCTAATTTTCACAACTTTCTTTTCCATTTCTCTGAGCAATTCCAGACCAACCATGACTTTGTTTACTGAATTTATCCATCTCATAGGAGTGTGGCATATCTTGCCTTATAATGATTCAAAAAAACTCATTTTCAATGAAGGCTAATGCCCACTATTATACATAAACTCTACATGTTGTAGGTGGTCCTCCCATTTGGATGGTTTATCCATGACATACATTTGTAACATGTCTTCAGTCAACTAATTAACACCTTATTTTGTCCTAAATCATCTTAACATGCACTATTTCATACTAGAAAATCCTCATTTGGATGTGTTATCTTCAACATTATAGTGCCTATAAATAGAGCCTTCAAATGTTGAAATTATTCCTCACACTTCAAGGTCCATCCAAATTTAATTCCTTTCCTCTGCAACGAAGTGATGGCAGGGTAAATTTTTAAAAACACTTTAATTAATCTTCTGTTATAACCAACTAAGCCCATAAAAGACATAACTTCTATAAAATTCTTTGGTGCTAGTCATTCCTTGATGGCCTTAATATTTTATGGGACTAATACTATTCCATATTCCAAAATTATATGACTTGAATAATGAATATTATTTTGATAGAAATATCATTTACTTATCTTAGCATACAGTTGGTGTCCTCATAGCACTTATAAAAATAATCTCAAATCTTTCTTGTGCTCCTCTTCTAATTTAGAATACACCAATATATAATCTGGAAAAACAATGACAGACTTATATGAATATTCTCAGAACATTCCATTCATCAAGCACATGAAAACACCTGATGCATTGGTTAATCCAAAGGCACCACCATGAAATCATAATGTTTGTAACGAGTTTGGAAATTTGTTCTACAGATATCTTCCTCCTTAATTTGCAATTGGTGATATCCTAACCTCAAGTCAATCTTGGAAAACACCTTAGCTCCTCTAAGATGATCAAATAGATCATATATCCTCGACAATGGATATTTATTCTTAATAGTCATTTTATTCAATTACCAAAAATCCACACATAGGCATGGGTTTCCATCCTTTTTCTTAAAAAATGGGACTGGAGCACACGAAGGCAATACACTAGGTCATAAATACCCCATATTCAATAAATTCTCCAACTACATTTGTATTTCTCTATGTTAATGCGAATTATAATCGCAAGTGTACGAAAAAATCTCACTTTAGTTGTGAATAACAAACAACCCTAACATCAAATGTGGCAGTCAATTTCCTTAAATCTACAGTAGGTGATCAGAATAAATGCTACAAAAATCCATATCTATGCAATTAAAGACATTAAATAGTGAAAATAAACAAGATTTTCTCCATGCATCCAATAGACAAGACAAGAATTTATAAAGAATTTTTTGTATTATGACACCTGGGAAGGGAACATAGAAATATGTTACTAGTCCCCCTTAATGGGATGGGTTCTTGTATGTCCTCAGCGCTTCAAATCCAAGATCTCTCTCTTGATGGTGCAAAAAACCCAAACAAAACATAAATCAAAGGGAGCTCACAAGAAAAAGTAGAAAAAATATGGCAATGATGGAGGATCAAAGTCAGACTAAAAGTATAGATCAAAAGGGTAGTGAATGAATGGAAAAACCTTTCTATTTATAACAAAATATTGAGTTAGTATAGATATTGGTGCATAATTAAAATATTATTAGCAAAATCTAGATCCAACTTACTTGGAATATTTTATTATTTTTAGTGGATGGAAAAGGAATTTAGAATTGGTTAAATCCATTTATTTAGAAATAATAAATAAATAAATTATTTACTTATTATTTCAAGAATGAGGTTAAGGAATAATTAAATAAATAATGATTTATTTAATTATTTAAAAATGATTTAGTCAAATTCAAGAAGGAATATTTTTAAATAATGATTTAAATAATTATTCCTAGAGAATAATAAGATAAATAATAATTTATCTAATTAATTCTCATGTTTTGGGTTAAATATGAACATGAATATTAATTAAACAATGGTTTAGTTAATTATCCCTAGAGGAAAATCAAACAATTGAGGATTTATTTAATTATTCCTCGTGGGGTTTCCTGTTTAGACCCGAAATAATTTAATAAACTATGGGTTATTAAATTATTTCTCATAGTGAAAGAAATTTTACTATGGTAAAATTGGTCTTACATGGTGTACTTTAGTCAATCTAATAGTAACAGGTTAGATGACCAAAAATTGGTGTAACGGATTGCCCCCCAACGTGCGAGCGTTAGGATCTAATCGTATGACCGAAGTACGTTGTAAGAACACAATCACTAGACATCGAAGGGGAGTCAAAGAGAGAGAAATATAAGACGGATTGAAGCGAGAGAGGAAAATACCCTGAGGAGGTGAGGCTTACAGGTGCAACAAGTCTCTTTTATGAGTGAGTACCTATTCTCAATGAGGAGGGGGAGGCATACCTATGCCCGCTGAGATGACAAAGTACAAAGAATAATGGTGTGCCCAGCAAACATGGGACTGGGCTATATAGTACATGTCGGCATAAACATGGGCCAGATAAAAAACTTAATGGATCCCACATACATGCTGTGCATGGGACAACAGTATGGAAATATACAATAATATCTGAGTACATGAGATCTAATAACAACCAAAGAGGCCCTGTAAAATAGGAAATGTACCTTAAAATATGAATGATACATGAAAACTAAAAAGGTGTTGCAAGAGGCTAAGGTTGGAACCATAAAATATGTAGAGATGCATCCAAGGCTATAGTAAGAGGTCATTTGGGTATGTGGGGGGCAACCTAAAGGGCCACCCCCTCATGAGGTCTGAAACATCTCACACAAACCCATGAATCATTGGTACAATTTGCTGCATCACCGAACCATCAAGTATAAGGATATCGATCATGCCATAAGGAGATGGAACTGAGAAAAAATAAAGTCAAAGCGAAATAAAGGGTCCCTTTGCCTGATCCTAGGCACTAAAAAAGAGTGGAAGATGGAACCAAGGTATGCTGCCCTCTAGACCTATCTTCTGGAATGAATAAGTTGATGTAAACAAAAGGAGGTCCGCCATAGGTGAGGCAATAAGGAATCCTAAACCAAGGCATGAGGGATAATAGTAGAGAACCGATAGACTGACACCAAGGATGATAGTGGAATGGGGGGTAATGAGTAGCAGGCTGACGACTTCCCTTGTTAGAGCATAAAGGGCATGAATGACCTGGAAGCTACTGAATCGACTCAGGATGGGATAGGGGACAGTATGACTGAAGGAAAAAATGTGCGATACAAGAGAGGTACAAAGAAATAAAGGATGGAATATTTTGACAGGAGACAAAAGGAACTCGGGACAGACTCCATGGATGTGATGATGACTCAACTCGGATGCTCTAAACAAGGGTCACTGGATGATGCTGCCACACAGAATAGGCCCGGTGGGGACCATAAAAACATGAGTAAAAGATGGTTACTCATGAAAAAAATCGACACAAGCATCAAAAAGTATGGAGGCAAAGTGGTGCCCCAAGTACAAGTGTCGCAAGTGAAGAAATTCGATTTTGAGAAGCGGTGAAGTGACCCTTCTTGGAAAAAAGGCTTTCAGGTGAAGTATCAAATCACCAAAAATGAAAGGATACCCATTTGAGTGCTCGGTGAGAGCTTAGCAACGGTGTTGATGATTTGTCAAACCAAGCTATGGTTTGGTCGAAATTGGGAAAAGAAAAATTGGGGTTTTTCTTTTAATAAGGAAATTTCCCTCCAAGTTGATTAATTTGCAAGTGTAGCTGTGGTGAATGTGAAGAGGAGGAAAAGGCCATAAATCTTGCGGATTGTAAAGGTGGCCTTAATGCTTCTTGGAAGGATGGTCCTGGTGAAGATTCAAGGTAAGAAAAGAATACGAGAATGAACTTCTAGAGAAGGTCTAGAGCCATCCCTGCCCACCAAGTCAAATAGAGGGACCAAGTGGTAAGTATGGTATCACATAAAGTGGAAAATTTGAAGATAGGGTATCAAACATCTACAATATATGGCTCTCCGGAGAGGCCGGTAGGTCAAACTATCCAAGGAATGGGAGGATAATCGAACATACATAGATCAGATGTGTCTAGGTTGAGACTTTGGTTAATCAAGTGAGAAGGTGGCCAGGGGTGCCATCATGCCCCCAAGCATGGGATACTACCCCCAAGAATATATGATGGAGGGGACTGATCTGGTATGCAAAGGTGGGAATGATTCCTCTAGCAAGAGGATTTTATGGAGCACCATACATGATGTCACTATACCAAGAGTGCCTTCGAAGATAATGAACTGGTGCTCACTGAGAAAATATAGAGGTTTGTCAACACCAATGTCTAAGGGACTGGGTTGTGGATGTAAGATGAATGAATGATGAAGTGGATCATCCCTAGAGTGATTTGAAGTGATATGGAACTCTAGATGTTCTTCTAAATGGGGAAGAATAACGGTACTTGAGTCGACACTACCAGATGCACTAGGAGGGTTGTGGAGAATTTCTTCTCCTGGACTCTCAAATATGGGTGTCCCCTTACCAAAACATTGGGTGTCAATGTAATGAACACAAGGTGTATGTGGTTCGAATGCATGGTCTCGATGTAAGGGACGATAGATAAATTCAAGGGTGGAAAATTATTCCATAATGTCATCATCACAATAGAATATGGGGTGACTAGTGGAAGAAAGACCACATGATGAACATGTAGATGAGGTGACTGAAGAACATGTAGATGAGGTGACTAGGGTGACTGAAGAACATGTAGATGAAGAATCTACCAATGTTGAGCCCAAGGTGATCGTTGAAGGGAGGTCAGGAGAAACAGAAGGGGATGCCCCAGAGGGGTCTTCCACCGTGTATCTCATAGATGATGACAGGTTGAGGATATTGGCCAAAGATTCTGTCATCTCGACATTGGGAGGGGGTATGTCAATGGGATTGGATGTGTCCTCTATTTCTATTGAAGAAAAACTTGCAAGTAAGGGAGATGCGGACTCGTTGCGCTCGGCCTCGAATTGTCAAACCGCTTCCAAGGAGGTGCAGAAATCTTTGAGGTGGGGACAAAGGTGAGTATAGTGGCCATGTAAATCACACATAGCAAAAGGTTTATTTGTGTGCAAAGTATGGAGTTTCTTGGCTGAAGATGGTAAAGTAACATGAAATTTTTGGATATTAGATTCAGGAAACGCTTCGTTGACCATGGGCTTGAGACGAGGCAATTCAGGACAATTGTGGGTAGCATGACTGAGAAAATCACACAAAGCACACATAGGTGTACGCTTTGGAGGCTTAGGAGGATAAGGCGTTGTTTGGGAAGCCTTGTCCTTAGGTACCTTTTTGCAGGCTTTTCCCCCTCACCTGAGGCTTTCGCAACAGGAGTAGATACCTGTTGAGATGGCTGAGGCATAGAAGCAAAGGGAGGGGTCATAGCGACTGGTTGGACCAGGGTTAAATCAGTGTAAGGTTTGAGCTTACCAGGAGGGGTATTGACTGGGGGATCAATGTACTAGATTGGGATCCCCAGGGTCATGTTGGGAAGGGTCAAGGTAGCCATAACAAGTACCGAAAATAATCCAAAAGGAGGAGCAAGAAACAGTATCTGACCGGAGGGGTAATGGCCAGGTGGAATAGCTCCCAAATGGTTAAGGCTAGGGGGAACTGTTTCATGAGGAAAAAGAGGATCAGGGACACCAGCTACAGATGAAGGGCCTTGAGGAGGAGGTCTTGAAGTCTGAGTCAGAGTACTAGGAGCAGGTTGCAAAAGGCTAGGCTGCTGACTAGTCGAATTGAACCATTTAAGGTCAGACCGAGACGATTACATAATGCAAATATTCGATGAGCTAGGGTTAGAGATAAGATGGGGGAGACCAGGGAATGAAGCAAGAAAATAGGAATATTTATAGACTCCAGGTGAGACACTGGTCGGAGTTTCAACTATTTGTTTATTGACCACCGAAGAAATAATGGACTCTGGAGAGGTATGAGACTTCGGTTCATAATATGCCAGCTGATCTATAGTAACGATCTTTCCATTCTGATGAAATCACATCTTACGGTGAACCGCAGATGGGACAACAAACATCACATAAGTATAGCTACAACCCAATAGAATTTTATAGTCTAAGGGGGCATCAATGACTTCAACATAAACACAAACGATTTTTCCCGCAAGAGTAATAGGACAATTGCGGAACATGCCAAGGGGATGGGAAGAGTGGCCATCCTACGCATGGAGGGTGATAGTGGAAGAGGATAACTTGGGAGATCTGAGATTTTTCCAAATAGAGGCGGACATCACGCAGGTGAATGTCCCCTCGTCAATGATACATTGGGAGACGTTGGCCTTCTGGATCTTGACAGGTATTTGGAAGGCGAAGGATGAAGGTAGGGGTGGATGCTATGACTTGTCAACATTGAAGACAATCAAATGATCATCTGAAGGATCCACAGTGCCCATGGCAGTTAGTAGAGATTTATGTTGTGAAGGGCACGACTGGAGGACTTCCAGTGTTGAGATGGCAACAGGGGATTGTGCCAAGTCATCTACTATATTGTAGGTGTGGGTGACTTTACCGAAAATAGTGTTTCGGTGTAACAGTACTTTGGGAATATTGGTATGTACCTCTGCCTTAGGCTAAGGGATCTGTAAAGGACCATTGGGTGTTGAAATTGGCTCTATGGGACCTGAGGACTGGGGCTCAGTTGTGGATGTGGCAGTAGGGTTGGTGTACTGGAGCGACCGAGTTTGAAGGTTGATATCGGCAGTATTGGCCTGGTCTGATTTCATGATAAGGATCTGGTAATAAGATGTACCATACGGGGGAGGTTGAGCAGCTACCTGACCTTCAGGGGCTTGGGCAGGCACAGATCCTTGCTAGGGGAAAGGATTGGTAAACACAGCCAGTTGAGTAGGCGCAGCATTAGGAGGAACTGAAGCACAGGCTTGTTGTCCTCGAGATGCTGCTTGATCTTCCCACAGTTGACGCATCTGAGGTAAAAGGGGACAATCATGGGTATAGTGACCATGGACACTGCAACAAGAAAAAGGTTTATTCATACCAAGAGGCTTGTTTTGCTTGGGTTGATCGCCCTATTGCTGAGTTTCAGTGTTAGATGTATTCCCTTGGGGATTGTTTCCTTGATTACCTTGATTAGGTTGGTTCTGGTTGCCTTTCCTCTTATTTTTGGAAGTGGGAGGATTAGTCGCACTCTGTTGTGCATACACCTGACCCTGGGGGGGTGGATGCTACTGCAAAGCTTGAGAAGGCATGGGAGGCTGAGGTGCTTCTGCTAGAGGAGCTAGAGCACCTGGCCGTGGATACAGATAGTAAGGAGGTTGAGAAACATTGGGGTAAATAGGTTGGGAAATAGTAGGCCTTGGCATCGGAGGATGCGGTTGGGCAAAGGCGTGAGGCATACCGTGTCCTGGATACATGTTGCCGAGAGGGGGAAAAGTGCTATAGGAGCTGGCCCCTCCCTGAGGGAGACCATAACCCATAGGAGGATGAGTGTATGGATGTTAAAGGGATCCAATGATATTGTCGACGGCATTATATGCCCTCGGTGCGTTGGCACCACTGGGTCTATGGAGATCAAGTAAGACATAAACATAACCAGATTGCACGTAGATCAAGTCATATTTCAACACAACTTGGATGGCTTCTTCCTCAGTCTAACGAAAGTGAGACACAACATCTTTACCAATAGAGGGAAAAAGGGATCTGAGAAACTAGTCCATGTAGACACGGTCTTCGAAAACTAGAGCTCGACATAAGCTCTTCCTTCTATGTCGTTCTTGAACATGGTCAAATAGGCGGGTGGCATAAGTTTGACGGAAAGCAGTCAAAAGTTTGGTATCGGTGTCATAGTGAAGGGGAAGCTGGAAGTAAGACAGAAACGCCTTTGCAAGAGTCGCAAAATTAGCATGAGAGGCAACAACTTGGTATACGTACCACTTGGAAGCTTCTCCAGTAAGAGTACGCTGGAATAATCGAAGAAATATAGAGTCATCAGTGATAGAGTTGGACGAAAAACACATGTGGAAAGAACGAACATGGTTGGTATGATCCTCTCCAGCATTTCCTTCAAAATTAGGGATGTCTAAAGGAATCTTGGTTGGCATAGCGGGCCAACCTGGATCATGGTGTATAGGGTCATTAATCAACTGGCTGAACTCGGTAAGGCTTAAGCCTGCCATATAAAGAAGCAAGGGAGTAGTCGAGACCGTTCCTATTGTGGCTCCACTAGGAGCGGCTCCAGCATTAGAGTCAAGGCCACCACCAGTGGTAGGTCTTGCACCAGATATGATGAAGGTGAAAGGTTGAGGAGAACCAGGGATATGAACAATAGGAGAACCCAATGAACCAGAATCAGAGTCAGAATGGGGACTCGACAGAGGACTAACTCGGACCCTACACGTTGGAGTAATTCTTCCTAACATAAGCTGAGGATGAAGGCCTTGGGGTCTCCAAGATAAATGACTTGGGGGCACAATGATGGAAAATATACACGGAACCCAATAAGGAAGAGAGGGAAACAAGGGCACGACAGTGCAAATTAATTAATTAATTACAATGTTTTAGTCTTGGCCTGTCAGTCTAAACCAGACGCTCTTCGCTTTAGGTGTGCAAGTATGTGATAAGTGTGTTAATTTTAATTAAGCCCAGATGTGTGTATTGAGAAAAGAAAAATATTTTGTATAACTGTGAATAACACTTAAAGCAACAGTAAATAAAATTGAAAGAGATAGTAAAATAAACAACTAAATATGCATAAATTTAGACCCAAAAAGGAGGGCTTCCCACAACTAGTCTAAGTGTGGGTGAAATCTACTCAAAAAAAAAAAATATGGCCAATAGATCTAAGGTCAAGAGGGACAGGGATCTAAAGGTCAGATCTGTTGAAAAGAGGTGCAGAAAACAGCAAGAAACCAGAGGGAAAAATGCTGAAAAATAGGTGGTGAAAGGCTACAACCTAAAGGGCAATGTAGGGGACCCTAAAGGGAGGACCAGAAAAAACTGAAAAAGAGGTGTTTGGATGGAAAAATAACCGATTTGAAATGGATCTGAAAAGACAGGTTCAGATCTGAAAAAATGGTTGAAAAACATTGAAATCTCAAAAGACCTACTTGAGCTAAACTCCTCCTAAAAAGGTGGAAGCATATTGAAGCCCTAAGGGGTTTGGTTCCTACTTCAACGAGTAAAAATAAGCAAGTATAGGTCTAATACGGGTAAAGACGGAGGTCAAAGAACCCTGAACAGTGCCCCAGACAAACTCTGAAAAATAACAAAAAAATCCCACAAAAAATTTGAGGTCGCAGGTACTGACATTTTTTCTGCTGAGGTTACATTTTTCCGCTACCTGAGAGCTAAGGTCACAGGCTTTGGGATGAAAAGTGCGACCTGGACTTTTGGCTGTCTCGGCGGCAAGTTTCAGAAATTTTTTTTGTCTCTATCGCGACTGATACCTGTTACCTACGCAAATGGCACAGAAACACACAGAAGTTAGAATTTTTATTGTTTTAGGGTAAAAAAGGTTTAAAAAAACATCAAGGAATGCAAAATAAGAAGTTGAAGAAAAACACTAGTGGCTGAAGTAGTTGGTCATGCAGCAATATGAAAAACGACAACGGTCGTAATTAAAAACCCTTGTGGAGTCGCTAGTTGTTAGAGTGAATTCTAATCGCAAGAGTATGAAAAAATCTCACTTTAGTTGTGCATCACAAACAACCCTAACATTAAATGTGGCTGTCAATTTCCTTAGATCTGCAGTAGGTGATCAAAATAAATGCTACAAAAATCCAGATCTATGTAGTTAAATACATTAAAAAACGAAAATAAACAAGAGTTTCCCCATACATCCAATAGACAAGACAAGAATTTATAAAGAATTTTTTGTGTTATGACACTTTGGAAGGGAACACAGAACGATGTTACCAGTCCCCCTCAATGGGATGGGTTATTGTATGTCCTCAGCACTTCAGATCCAAGATCTTTCTCTCTCTTGATGGTGCAGAATACCTAGACAATATAGAACTCAAAGGGAGCCCACAAGCAAAAGTAGAAAAAATATGACAATGATGGAGGATCAAAGTTAGACCAAAATTATAGATCAAAAGGTGATAAAAAAGGTAGTGATGAATGGAAAAAACCCTTCTATTTATAACAAAATATTGAGTTAGTCTAGATATTGGTGCATAATTAAAATATTATTAACCAAATCTAGATCCAATTTACTTGGAATATTTTATTATTTTTAGTGGAGGGAAAAGGAATTTAGAATTGGTTAAATCCCTTTATTTAGAAATAATAAATAAATAAATGATTGATTTATTATTTCAAGGATGGGGTTAAGGTTTTATTTAAATAAATAATGATTTATTTAATTATTTAAAAGTTATTTAGTCAAATTCAACAAGGAATATTATTAAATAATGATTTAAATAATTGTTCCTAGAGAATAATAAGATAAATAATCATTTATCTAATCAATTCACATGTTTTGGGTTACATATGACCATGAATATTAATTAAACAGTGGTTTAGTTAATTATCCCTAGAGGAAAATCAAACAAATAAGGATTTATTTAATTATTCCTCATGGGGTTTCCTGTTTAGACCATAAATAATTTAATAAACTATGGGTTATTAAATTATTTCTCATAGTGAAAGAAATTTTACTATGGTAAAATTGGTCTTACATGGTGTACTTCAGTCCATCTAATAGTAGCAGGTTAGATGACCAAAAATTGGTGCAACACTCTGAGCTCTGGAGTGCTCATTATGTAAGGTGTCTTAGTTACTGGAGCGGCTCTAGACATCACATCAATTAAGAAACATATATCCCCCCTTAAAGGAAATCTCGGGATTTCAACAAATAATCAACATATTATTTCAACTTTGGATAATCCTCCAATTTGGCTTGTTGATACCTATTAGGTTCCTCCAAATGAACTACTAAATCCTGAAAACCTTTTCTAAAATTATTTCCTAATTGCAGGGCTAATATCTTTCAAATAGATATCGGTCTAGTGATTCCCTGGACTTGCCTATGTTGTCCCTCAACATCAACACAAGTAAAATATTTATTATAAGAATACATAATTGTGTGATTTTTCTCTAGCCAATCCATACCGATCATGTAATCATATGTTCCTAAGAAAATTATATTTAGCTCAGCCTTAGTACTTAATCCATTCAAAACAACCAGACATCCTTTCACTAGTTCAGTAAATCTTCTCTTTAATCTTGTATCTAATTGAACTAGCCATGTCTTCCGATGCTTTCTTTCTCTAATTTAAATTTCTCTTTTAATTTCATATTAGTATTATTGTGACTAGCTCTTGAATCAATAAAAATAATAATAGGCTAATTGTGTAACATACCTTCGATCCCAATCATGTGTTCCTAGTGTTCTTCCTGCTTGTTATCCAGCGCAACATAAATCCTAAGCATGATTCTACCCACATGCTCCACTATATCAATTGCTTGCATAATGTGCATCATCTTATTAATTCCAGCCTTATAAGGGAAATTTTAATATTTATGATATCCTCGGCAACCCATACATCTTATAGGTTGGATTGAGGGTTTCTTTCCTAAAAAGTCATTACCCATGGTTTCACTGATAAATGAGGATGACTGTTGTTTTACTTGTGGAACATTATTGAAGGGTGAGGGTTTAAACCCCTTCTTTATTTTCTCCATAAATCTCTTATTTTTCCCATCCCATGTTTTTTGTATGGTTGGTTTATTATGATTCTACTCATATAGTTTCTCATCCTCCTTGATGGCCGCATCCAAAGTTTTGGTATCATCAAATTTCAACCTTTCTGCATAGATTGAGGGTATTCCGCTAACATATATCTAAATTTTAACCTTCCGATCTTTAATAAAATCAACATACCTTAGCAAATCCGTGAATCTCTGAACATTTTCCTCTATAGTCATATTTCCCAACTTCAATTCAAAAAATTCCTACATCTCCTTTTCATAATAATGCTTAGATAAATACTTCGTTTGAAAGTATTCCTTAAATTTTCACCATGTTAACATGTTTTCATCTAATTGCTTCACTTACTTGAGTTATTCCCACCATAGATGAGCCTTACCCTTAAACTAGTATATAACAATTCAAGCTTCCATATTTGAAGAGTAATTAAATAACTGCAAATACATTTGCATCTCCAATAACCAAGTCTCAACTTCTTTTTCCTTTTTGTGTTCTCCGTTAAAAGTGGGACATTTAAATTTTTCAACTACCCCTGTAAGTTGTTACTATGGGACCTTCTCTTTCTGGACCTTCTCACAAGTGATATGTTGGACGACTATTAGTCTTTGAGGTGGTGCAATATCTCTTATATGACATCCTTTCTGCATACAAATATTATTAGTTATCACTCTTGACTTGTCTCCAACTTCCAAAACCTCACTTATTAAACTTTTCCTCAAATTTTCGACTCAAATTGTTAGTCTATCTCCTACTAAATTATATTCACTCTGTAAAATATGGTTGTTGGATTCCTACTACTCATTTACCATTATGGTATTATCATGTTTAAAACTGAGAACCTCCATCTTGAGGCCTCCCATAGTCTCCCCCAAATTCCCATTTTCTATTTTACTCACTTTGTGACCATTCAGTTCTATCTTGGCATCCCCCACACTCATATCCTCTACTCTCACTTCTCCTTCTAAACTGTTAAGTCCAACATATCTCTTATTTCTTCAATTCTCATTGTGTAGGGTTTTTTGTTTTTTGTTTTTTTTTTGGTTCAGAGCATGTACAATTTTTTGGAGAATCTCTTTAAAAAAATTCCCCAAATAAAATTTATATAGCTACCAATGTGTTTTATTTGCCATTTGCGTTTTGTATACTACTTATTTGCCAAATTCTGACACCTGAGAAAAAAGTTACACCCTTTAGAAGTTTTAATTGAACAAAAATTCTTCTTTTCAAAAACTCGTAGCTTTCCCTTTAATTTTTGGAAATTTTATGCTATCAAATCCAATTTCTACTTTCCCAGATGCATTTTGCTCAAAATTCTCTTGCTTTCGACTACTCATAAGCAAAATTCTAACTCTGAAGTGAAAAGATATGTCCCTTAGAAGTTTTGTCTCTCTCTTCTTCTGTTCAAGAGCTGTTATAGAGTTATAAAAACTCATTTAAACTCCAAAATTGTATTTTTAATCTTTAACACCTTTCTTGTTTTATTCCTATTAGGTAAGGACTCATGCTTCATAAACCTAGTCAGCATGCTTTGGTCAGTTCCCTACCTATCACATGGTTCTTTCGCTTCTCTACATCCACGTGGAATGCTTTTAACTATACTCCACGGGGTCCACCATGCCCTCATGCACTCACGACTTCAAAAACGATAACTCTCTCTCCATATATAGACACGCAATTGTGTTTATGTATATGAATTATAAATATGTAAACACACACAAAATTAGAACGAATATATATATATATATATATTAAATTCATCGATTATTATATATGAATAAAATATATAAATTGATAACATATAATTAATTATGTATAAATAATATTACAAATGAAGAATATACAATACATAATAAGTATAATACATGATAATATATAGTTTTAAATAAACATGTAAAATTATATAATATCAAATTTGTTTATAAAATTTACATGTTAATAACTTGTTTTATTATGTTAAAATGAAAACTTCTATGATCCATAAAATAGATAAATGTCTTTCAAATTAATCACATCATTAATAATATGATTAATCCCAAAAATATTTATCTAGTTATGTAAAATGTGTTCATCCTCGAATTTACCATACATCATGGTGCTTATTACAAACAAAATAATGATGCTTATTACAAACAAAATAATACAGTTAATATACCGTTAATGACTTACGCTTCCAATGGTTCTTAATAAGCACGCGAAAATTATTATAATGTACACCCATAATCATGGACGCGTGGGAAGTTAATGGTTGGCAAGTGGTGGTAGAGGTCTAATGGTGGAAGTGAGCCTCTCTGCATTCTCCACCAACAAATAATTTCAAATTAAAAAAATCCTGAATCCGTCGAAATAAACCATGGTTTTAGAAAGGCTGGTATCGGATCACTAGGAGGGCGGTTTTGGGGAACTTCTCTGAGTATGACGCAGAATGGAGGGATGCCACGTCAATCTTGTGGTGGGCCCCAGCCTCACCCATCGGATTCATGTTATAAACCACTATATAGAACATTGAAACTTAATTAATCACTTGTATACCTTATATTTCTCCATGTTTGACCTTCGAACATTCGGTGGGTATGAAAAATATTACAATATAAATTTTAGGTACAAAACGTTTTATATAAAACATTATATATGGAACTTAACATGCCTTTAATCATACATCCAAATTCGACCTTAAACAAAACATATATAAATACACATTTGGTGGGGGAGGGAAAGTATGAATCATTATATTATAACACATTAACACACATATACCTACCAATTGGAAATTTCTTCTTGAACTTTTCACTCTATTCACAATAATTTTTACCTTTTGAATTGTTTTGGGCATCTATTTGATTTGTTGGGTAGATTTGAATCACTTTCATTATTGGTAGTTGGTGGACAAACACCACAGGGACTTTCATCAAATAGTTAATAAATAACTAGTTAATAATAAACAATCTGCAACTCCTCATTTCCTTTTAATTGTGGCTCAATCAAGCTTAATGTTGCAACATGGGCTCTGATACCACCTTGTAACGTCTTCAATTTTCTTTTGAGAAACACTACCACAACCACAATGCTTAAAATATTCAATTATTTTGTAACTATGAAAACCCTAACCTTAACACAGTCATTTCTAGGCTGGTAGTTATGGGTTTTTATGGATGCAATTGCAAATTGTTTATAATGCCAATGTTAATACATAAGAACCAAAATTATAGCCTTACACATTGGGAATATCAATTAGTAGGAAACATTGAACATATTAGCACAAAACCCCAATTAAGGCTTATGATAAATTAATATTAAACATAGCGCACATCAATATATACAAGTAAATATTCATGTGTAGAAAATTAGGCTCATAAATAAAATGCACAACAAAATTATAAGAATTAAATCATTTTTACATAAACCTTGAAATTAGGGTTTCAACATAATATTATATAAATAGTATGACACATAATATGGATAACTTATCTGGCTAAATTGACTAACTGGCTATGGGCTCTCCACATTCTTCTTCGCTATAGATCACGTTGTTCATGAATTTCAACCACGAGTCACCCCTGAGCCGAGGTTGCAATTCCACGGGAAACAACAACCAACAATTACTGCAAATTGATTGTTACTGTTATGAAACCAGCTCACAAAATAGAAGAAAAGATAGATCAACGACTTAGAAATCAGCCACTTCGAGGGGGAAACTTCATTTACATTACATAAATGAACAACTCTTGGATTATACAAATGACAAAAGCTCCTTTCTATATATAGGAGTCCATGGGGTCACAATATAATACTAGCCAACCCAACAATAATAATGTAAGGGCACAACAATAACAATAGTGGTCTTTTATGGGGCACAATAATAACAATATGGGGACTACAGGGGTACATCAATAACAATAAGGGGGTTATACTAACAACAAGAAGGGACTAAACTAGTAATATAGGGGTCTAACATGCCCCTCTCCTTTAAAAAAGTGTTGTCCTCAACGCTCGAGTAGCTATGGATGCTTCTGTATAAAATTCTCATCCTCCCATGTGGAATGTTCAGTGGGTAAGTTCTTTGACTTGATGAGATACTCTGAAATTGATCGATTGCATAGCTGTCGAGTTCTTGTTTCCGTGACTGCTTCAAGTTCCAATATGATTTTTCCTTCCTCATCAAGTTTTGGAAATATTGTTTTAACTGGAAGTTTGTCACCTATAACCTTCTTTAAGCATGAAACATGGAAAACTGGGTGCACTCGGGAAGAAGCAGGAAGCTCCAATTTGTATGCCATAGTACTAATTTTTTGCAACACCTTATAAGGACCATATTACTTTGGCGAGAATTTATTATCCTTCTTATCTTTCTTGAGGGACATTTGTTTGTATGGTTGTAGCTGTAAAAATACCTAGTCTCCTACATCATAACTTCTCTCGCTGCGATGTTGATCTGCTTGTTGTTTCCTTCGATTTTGTGCCAAATTTAGGTGATCCTTTAACTGTTGGAGAACTTGTTGTTGATGTTCAATGTGATTTTCCACTGCTTGAACCTTAGATTTTTCTCTTAAAGATGATGTGATGGATGGTTTGAAGAAATTCGTGGAAGCTAAGATGGATGGTTTGAAGAATGACATGGAAGCTAAGATGGATGGCATGGAAGCTAATGTTGAAAAGTCAACAATAAATGTGTGTCTAATTTAATTTTCCCTTAATTAAATTGGATAATAAATTTTAATCTTACCTCATAATCACTTGTAATAGTTAACTGAGTGTGATAAACTCAGTTAGCTCATGAATTTCGAGTTGAGGGTGGTTGTTGAGGCATGCAGAGTGATTCTATTAGTTATTGAGTCCAAGTTGCAGTTAGTGCATTAGTTTAATGCATGAGAAATCGGTTAACTCAATTAATTGAGTTAATATCAGTTTAACTAGTTGTAATTGTTTGTTGCACTAGTGAGAGGTCAAGTGAATTAAATCAGATTTAATTCACATCCAATGATCTGTCATGTAATTGATGATTTACTATTAATATTTTCATGCATGTCAGTTCTAGTGGAGACCCAGTTGAGACAAAGGCTAAAGGGATGTTAATTATTAGTTATATTAATAGTATAAGGATGCCCGCATGCAGTAAAACACCCATAGGATTTCCCATGAGCATTGCGCAGTTTTGGAAGGTTGAATTTCCTAAAGAATAGGGATTGCATTCCACATGAATTGCGCAAGAAAGGCAGGTTGAGTAGAGGCTGAAAATTGGCAAAGTGTTGGTCGATTTTGTCCGGATTAGTGTGAGACAGTTATGAGAGTGTAGGAGACTCTTGTGAGAAGAGTGCATTGTAATTGTTTCATGATTCCTTGGTGAATATACAATAGAAGATAGAGGGGTTTTGAGTAGCAAGCTTTCCCCATGATAATATATGTGTTCTGGTTTGATTTTCTTCTTTCTTCACTTGTTGTGATTGGCAATCATGTTTATTTTCTGCAATTAATGTGTAGAAGGATTCAGTATCTTCCTTTAGCATATCACATGATCGGATTGAATCCATTGATATAAATAATTTTTGTATAATTTCTACATGGTATCGGGGTGCAGGAAATCACTATAGTGGAGAAGAAATTGAGTTTGTGATGAATAGCATTCGAATTTGCAGAAGTATTATTTTGTGTGACAACAGATCAATATGGCTTTCAATGGCTTGAGATTTGAATATGCACTCGAGGGCAGTTCTAATTATATTGCATGGAAAGACATAATGGAGGCAGTTCTCGAGGACAACTGGTTGAAATAATTCATTGATAATGACATTCCAAAGCCCGCAGCAACAGATGACGCTCTTCTTGATGCTTGGCAAAAGAAGGTTGCAAAGGTGAGTAGGATCTTATTGGAGGGAGTACGATACCACATTATCTCAAGTCTCCATGGAAAAGCGACTCCATATGCAATGTGGAAGGCTTTGATAGATCTGTTTTAGAGTAGCAGTGACCACAGAAAATTGGCACTGAAGGACAAGCTCAGGAAAATCAAAATGGAGAAAGGTGACACTATTCCAAAATATTTAACCAAGTTTTTCCAATGTTGATATGAGCTTGTGAGTGTTGGAATTACTGTAGTGGATGATGACTTGGTGAGCCTAGCTCTTCTAATCCTTCCCAAGAGTTGGCATAGTTATCAAGACTCTGTCAATGGGAGGGAGAAGCTGCCAGATTGGGAGCGACTTTGGTCGGATTTGGTGCAAGAAGAATTCAGGCGAAAAACCAGGGATGGATCCTCATCCAAGATGGATGATGAGGATAATTATGCCTTGGATGGTAAGGCAAAGAAGGGGAAGGGAAATAAATCCTATTCCAAATCTAAGACCAGAAAATAAGGCAAGAAGCGTGACATGTCCAGAGTGAAATGTTTTCACTGTCACGAGCATGGACATTACGCCACTAATTTTCCACAGAAGAAGAAGACCAAGAAGGCTTCAGGATCTACAGTTGGTGAGGGTTTGGCCTCACAATTTGAGTTGGACTTCTCGCTCATCGCATGCATGGTGTCTAGTGCAATGGGATCAGTTTGGTACCTGGAAAGTGGTGCATCTTTCCACATGACGAGAGACAAAGAAATTTTCAGTAGCTTGGAGGAGAAGGATCTCTAGATGCATATCGAAATGGGTGATGACAGGAGGTATAGTGCTACTGGGATCGGTACATTTACCTTCCAAAGACACTCAGGTAAACCCTTCTTATTAAAATATCTAATGCATGTACCAGGCTTGAAAAATAATTTAGTTTTAGTTCCTATGTTAGAGGATAGAGGTTATGATGTGGTTTTTAGTGAAGGGAAAGCATTCCTTCATCACAAAGCCACAAGACAAGCCAAGAAGATTTGGATTCGTGTGAATAATCTATACAAACTTGATGTAGATGGTCGTGCGACATTGATGGGTAAGGCAGACAAAGTGGTGAGCCGAGATGAGGGCGAGTTATGGCACAGGATATTGGGCCATCTACACCACGGAGCTTTGAATGTCATGCAATAGATTTCTACGGGGCTTCCAAAGGGTACTATTGTGCAAATAGACACATGCAAGGGATGTACCATGGGGAAGTATGAAAAGGAAAATTTTCACGAGAAGGAGAACCGAGCAGCAGAAATCCTTGGGAGAGTTCACTCAAACATGTGTGGACCATTCTCTACAGCTTTGAAAACAAAGCACATGTATTATGTGATATTTGTTGATGATTTTTCTAGAAAGTGTTGGATCTACTTCATGCAGAAGAAAGATCAAACGTTCTCAAAATTTTGTGAGTTCAAAGCACTAGTTGAGAAAGACATGGGGAAGCATGTCAAGGCTCTGAGGAGCGACAATGGTGGTGAGTACATATCCAATGAATTCAAGAACATTTGTAGAAAAGAAGGAATTTAGAGAGAGTTGATTGTGCCCCATAACCCACAATAGAATGGGGTCGCAGAAAGAAAGAACAGAACAATTGTGGGTGTGGCACGAGCAATGTTGAATGATCATGGCCTACCATTGCATCTGTGGGCGGAGGCATGATTTGTGAAAAAACATAGTCCTCATCGAATACTTGGCATGAGTACACCAGAGGAGGATTTTTCTGGTAAGAAACCTGATGTTTCATATTTTAAAATTTTTGGCTCATCTGTCTATTGCCATGTGACCAAATATTCCAGGAAGAATCTAGAACCAAAAACTGAGATTGGGATATTTTTGTTGTACACTGATACTCCCCACAACTATTGGGTGTATTTTCCAAACAACAGGACGACTATTGTGAGACGAGATATAAATTTGATTAGGAGAAAGCCATGTGATTGTCCCTTGTGAGGGAGCTTGATTTGCATGCAGAGGAGGAACTCTTGGTTCCAAAGGATGAACCTCAAGATGTGGAGTAGCCACATGTGGAGGATCGTGGAGTGGCAGAAAAAACTCATGCAGATACATCCACCAAACATGGTAGAAGGCACACCACAAAATCTGATAGATTGAGACTTGATGCAGCAAAACATGTAGAAGCACCTACTTCATTGCGCAGATAGAGACAGTCTCCAGATAGGTTTACTGGATACATGGCTCTGATGAGCAAGTGTATTGTGACAGAACCATCCTCTTTTGAGGAAGAAGTGCAACAACCAATTTGGGTTGACGCCATGGTTGAGGAGTGTGACTCCATCATCGAGAAAAATGAATTGGAAGTTGTCCCAAGACTAGTTGGAAAATCAATGGTTGGATCTAGATGGATCAATAAGGTGAAGCAGGTAGAATATGGGAGTGTGGAGAAGTACAAGGCTAGATTTGTAGCCCAGGGATCATCTCAAGTTGAGGGGATTGACTATGAGGATACTTTTGCACCAGTTGCAAGGTACTCATCTATTAGATATATCCTTGCATTCTTAGCGCAGATGGGGTGGAAGATACATCAGATGGATGTGAAGACTGCATTTCTCAATGGAGTTATTGAGGAAGAAGTGTACATAGAGCAGCCATAAGGTTTTGAGACCTTTGATAGTGAGTCACATGTGTGTAGACTCAAGAGAGCATTGTATGGGCTGAAGCAAGCACCTCATGCTTGGTACACCAAGATTGACAACTATTTCACCGGGTTGGGCTTCATGAAGAGTGAAGCAGATGCGAACCTGTACCAGATTGTGGTTGATGGTAAGCTCTTGATTATCGTACTTTATGTTGATGATCTAATTTTGACAGGTGATGAGTAAATTTCATAACTTCTTGCAAGAGATTTTAGACAATAAAATGGGACTATCACCATTTCCTCTCGCTGTAAAATATGGCAACGGGATGGTGAGCTATTTTTTTCTCAAGGCAAGTATGCCAAATAGATTATGGGTAAGTTTCACATGGAGAGCTGTAAACCTATGGATACTCCTCTTGCGTATCACCGAAGGAAGGAGGATGCTACTGTGAGGTAGTGATGCTATCAGTAGAGTGCCTGTGGGTTCACTCATGTACTTAGTTAACACCTGACCAGAAATTTTCTACGCAGTTAACTAGCTGAGTAAATCTATGATTAAGCAGACCGAGCTATTTTGGAAGGAGGGGAAGCATGCCTTGAGATATATCAGGGGCACTACAGAGTATGTACTATGGTACAGACGGACATAGGGAGTGAAGCTTCAAGTCTTCATGGATGCAGGAGCAGCACACAGTCCATCGATGTGAAAAGAGCAAATATGATCGCAGGACTCTTCAATGATAAGATCTACACATAGCTTCTTTGCTAAGAATGCAGATACTCTCATGGCACTCGTCTGCACTTCCCGAGGCAAAGTACATGGTAGCCAACAAAGTTGCATGTAAGGCCATCTCGATGTGAAGACTGGCCGGGTTTGTTCTGTCAGCAATGATCCAATGTTGGGATGATGATTGTGGACAACCGCAGCATCAACTCTTTAAGTGCACCATGATAGGTCCAAGCATATAGACATATCATACCACCATCTTAGAGATATTGGGTTCATAGGCGCATTAATTTATCAAGACATCTGGCTGCAGATCAGATGCATAATTGGTCTATGCCGCTTCTCACTATACAAGAGAAAATTCAAATGCCATAGAGGCAAGATCGGGGTAGCTGATAATCCCTTTCATGTTGAGAGGGAGTGTTGAAAAGTCAACAAGAAATGTGTGTCTAATTTAATTTTCCCTTAATTAAATTGGACAATGAATTGTAATCTTATATCATAATCACTTGTAATAGTTAATTGAGTGTTATAAACTCAGTTAGCTCATGAATTTTGAGTTGAGGGTGGTTGGTGAGGCATGAAGTGTGATTCTATTAGTTATTGAGTCCAAGTTGTAGTTAGTGCATTAGTTTAATGCATGAGAAATCAATTAACTCAATTAATTGAGTTAAAATCAGTTGAGCTAGTTGTAACTTTTTGTTGCACTAGTGAGAGGTCAGGTGAATTAAATTAGATTTAATTCACATGCGGTGATTTGTCATGCAACTGATGATTTACTATTAGTAGCTACATGCATGTTAGTTCTAGTGGAGACCCAGTTGAGACAAAAGGTTGAAGGGATGTTAACTATCAGTTGTATCATTGGTAGTTTTCCTGCATGCAGTAAGACAACCATAGGATTTCCCATGAGAATTGCACAATTTTGGAAGGTTGAATTTCCTAAAGGATTGGGATTGCATTCCACATGAATTACATAGGCAAGGAAGGCTGAGAAGAAGCTGAAAATTGGCTATGTTTTTGGTCGATTTTGAACTAGATCAGTGTGATACAATTGTTAGAGTGCAGGAGACTCTTTTGAGAAGAGTGAATTGTAATTGTTTCATGATTCCTTGGTGAATATACAATAAAACATAGAGGGGTTTTGAGCAGTAAGCTCTCCCCAGGAAATATTTGTGTTGTGGTTTGATTTTCTTCTTTCTTTACTTGTTGTGATTGGCGATCATGTTTATTTTTTCGCAATTAATTTTTATAAGGATTCAGTATCTTTCTTAGCATATCGCATGATCAGATTGAATCCATTGACATACATATTCTTTTTATAATTTAAGAGTTAATATGATGACATTGAAGCTTAGATCAATGAAAATGAAAGGCAACATGGAAGTATATATAATGACTGGAAAAGCATGTAGAAGGTTTGAAGGAAGTTTTTGATAAAGTTTATAAAAGAAATGTTTCCTAATGGTGAAAAGATAGTAGAGGAAACTCATGATGAGAACAAAATAAATGTTAATCGTGATTTCATAAAATCTAATGTTGGTGGGAAGAACCACCATATTCCAAAAATGGATATGAGGAAGTTTGATGGAAAGGATCCTGTAACATGGATACTACAGATGGAGCAATATTTTGATCTCCATAATGTTCAAAACACACAAAAGGTACGCATTGCAACTTTACATTTAGAACAAAATACATTTGTATGGTATCAATGGCTTTGCTCCCGTAAAAAAATTGTCACTTGGTCAATTTTTACGGAGGAAATGATAGCACATTATGAGGATACAAAGAGCAAGACCTTCTTTACCCAATTGATAAATCTCAAACAAAAGGGTTTAGTGGGGCAGCACATTGAGGACTTCCAAAAATTGAGTATAAGGGTAACTGATATTTCAGAGGACCACAGGATTGATCTCTTCTTAGGCAGTTTAAAGGATAACATTCAACATGAAGTTCGTGTTCTGGAACCTGATTCATTAGAGAAGGCATTCAGTTTGGCAAGAAAAGTTGAATGTAAAATTATGGCAACAAGGAAGTCTACTACTCAATTCTATAAAGAAGGAAGGCAGCACCAGCTGCTTTTCTTGCACAGTAGTTGCTACAAATGTGCTTCCTGGTAAGTATGGCTATGATTCACATGAACCTCATGATGAGAACAAAATGAATGTTAATCGTGATTTCATAAACTCTAATGTTGGCGGGAAGAACCACCATATTCCAAAAATGGATATGAGGAAGTTTGATGGAAAGGATCCTGTAACATGGATACTACAGATGGAGCAATATTTTGATCTCCATAATGTGCAAAACAAACAAAAGGTACGCATTGCAACTTTACATTTAGAACAAAATACATTTGTATGGTATCGATGGCTTTGCTCCCGTAAAAAAATTGTCACTTGGTCAATTTTTACGGAGGAAATGCTAGCACATTATGAGCATACAAAGAGCAACACCTTCTTTAGTCATAATTGATAAATTCAAACAAAAGAGTAGCCTCTCTCAAATAACAATAATAAATAAAAAATAATAAATAAATAAATTAAATATTCCAAGTTAGGAATATGTGCCTAACTCCTAGGTTGTTCCTCAAATATTGGAGTTTGTTTAGTAACTCCTATCTTGGTGGGTTTTTGGCGAGAAATTATCTCAACCAAAAGAGTCTAAGATAGCACAGACTATCTTAGACATTTTATCTCATCTATTTAAATTGTAAACTAAATTATTTTAATAAGAGCATGAGAGGAAATATGAGTCACTCTTCTTTTTGACTGACGTGGTTTAGTCTATAGTTTTAGACTGTATGTGCTTTTCGTAATATGTTTTTGAGTTAATTTCATTTTAACATGTGGTATCAGCGACAATATGTTGTGTTAAGGACTCGTTGAGTGAGTTTTTACTGCTTGAACAAACATTTTGTTGATCTTGTGACAAAACTGCCATCGATTCACAGAGCCGTGTGTTGTCTACCTGAGCCAAGAAATGCACAAAGAGAACAATGGTAGTTTGTTGTGTTAGCATTGTGTGCTTCTCAGCATCGTGGGTAGGCTGGATAAATCAACTCTTCAGAGGTATGCAATGCTGTGCATTGTTTGAGAACATTCCGCCTAGGTTTTGTCGTTTCTAATACGTTGAAATGTGGGTCTCGTGAGCTAGTATAAAAAGGCTGAACAGCGTAACGATGCCTCGTTCACAAGGCCGTGAGACCGGAGAAGGCTTCAGGAACGTTGTGAGCATTGAACCATGAGACCGTGAGCTGCGTAGAGAGCTGAGCTCGTGAACTGTCAAGTCGTGGAAGCGGAATGCATAATACGGTGCTTCAATTTGTAATAAAATTGTAGTGGAATCTGGATTGTTGTAAGTTACAGAGCTGTCAAGCTTCCAGCGTGCGGGTTTGAGGCATACACTTGCAGAGCTGAAGGGATTTAATCAGTCAAGACGACATTCACTCATTTCAATCTAGGAGGCATGAGGTAAATAAATCAGAAAAATGAAATCGTATTTTTCTTTTTAAGAAGATTAAGCTAGCCTTCTGGCCACAAATGATTCACGGGAACATTTGTAATCGATGCTACAACTTCGTATCTTCAACACAGCCGCTCCCACCTCTGCCTTCTTTCTAGCTCCCATCTTCCGCTTTGGCATGTTTCCTTCTGAAGAATCTCCTCTCAAAGCTTGTCTCAAAAGATTTGATGTGCTATGAAACTTTGATTGTTTTGTTTCTAGTTTATTCCTTTCTATCAGATGTTAAATAAACTTAGTTCTGTCTGGAGTATATAGACAGTGGAATAAACCTCGATGTTTTTTCACTTTTGCTTTAGTGAAATGAAACCATGAAATTCAGAACGATCGACCTGCTTTGTAGTTTTTTGGCCTCTTTCAATTGATATTGTAATCCAAAGCACAAGTGAAAATATTGTTAGTAAATGCTGATGGTATTATGTTGGAATTTGGGTGATGGAATCCTATTTTTTTTTAACCCGACAGTGAGCCATGCATATCAGTTGATCCAATCTTGATGAAGTCGGAGCTATGTTTGCGTTTTCCTTTTGTTAGATAAGCCGTTTGAATTTGTGAGAACTCATACCCAATTTCTCCTACCCATATTTTGTAGTAATAGTTATCTTTATATTTACATTATAATTTTCTAGATTCTTGTTGAGGGTCTACCTTGTTAATTTTATTCATTAGAAACTTTAGCAGAATTTTTCAGTAGCAATTGATTGCGATTGTACCCATATTTGGAATGGGATGCATACAGTTCCTTTAAAAATGGATGATATTGCTAGTTCAAGAACTCAGAGAAGTGTTCGGTGATCAATGATCTATCTATCATGCACAAGCTTGCATGCAACTCTCATGTTCTCTTTGACAATGATACAATGTACACTGGACTTGGGTGAAAAAATTTCCAGTTCTACCATATCAGCCTCAAGGCTTTAGACGTTTATGCTGTATATGATGGATCATCAATTTTTATGTGCCAGTACAACCAGCCAGCGTGAGAGCCAGCCAACCAGAACGAACTTGAAGGTGAATCTGAAAAGTCTTTGTTGGAGAGATAAAGAATATTTTTTATTTTTGTAATTTTTTGGAGTAATAAGGTGCATATTTTGTAAATTTGGAGTGATAAGGAAAATTCATTGTTGTAATTCAAAGTATTACTTTGAGAAAGATTGAGTCAGTGAATATCCAGATTTTGAAGATGAATTTCTTTTAAAGGTTGTGAGCTTGCCATTTTCATTACTTGAAGGTGGAGATTTATTATGTACTCAATACTTAATAAAGATATCATTTTTTGGTGATTGTGTCCTAGATCTGCCTGAAATTGAATAAGGGGATCTTAGGTACACCATGTGTGTTTGTGATGGTGCATGTTTTTATGGCTTCATGTTGTTGTTTTTGATTTGTGTCTAGTTGAGACACATCAATAATTTCATTTAATATCGCATACATAAAGTTCAATATCAGCAAGCACAACACATGTAACGAAATAGCTGCAAGATCAACACATGCATTTGCGCCACTACAACATATAATCAAAGATTTTCTACATCAGCATTCTACATCAACAATCAAATTCACTTAGTCAAGTTAATGCATTTCAAAGAAAATCCTACATCAACGTTCTTGCAAATCCATTTCAGAACTTGTAATCAAATTCATTGTTTTAATTGAATCATTAAAAATTCATTTTTAATGAATTTTTAAGAGAACAAGTGAATCATTAAAATCATTGTAAGCTTTCTTGGGTGCATTGTCGACAGTGTTCAACACCCTTCCTTTACACAAAATCAAGTGAGTGCATGAGTTTTTTAACTCTAAATCAAACAAGCAACAAATTCACATCTCTCGCAATATATGAACATGCATTCAAGAAATTTAAGGGCTAAGACAAACATTAGCAAGATCAAACCTTCAAGCGAAAGGTAGAGGAATTTCATTGCAAAAGAACCATCAAACTAACCAAACAAGTTCAACTCTAACACCAATCATATGTTGAGATCGACATCGTTTGTGCCGCTATTCATTCAAGTGAGCGTGAAGTTATCAAGTAAGTCAAGCGAGCACTTAAACCAACATGACATCAAGTTTAGCGTGAAGTTACTTCAGTAAGTCAAGTGAGTGCTTAAACAAATGCGATCATCATCAAGCGAGCGTGAATTCCAAAGTTTAAGAGAGAAAATTCTACAATTCTAGCAAGTGTTCCAAGCAAGCACAATCAACAACAAATCAAGCGAGCGTGCCATTCAAGCCACATTCAAGCGAGCCTGTCATTCAAGTGAAACAGTTCCAAGAACGACATCTACAACAAGAGAGCCTGATTTCAAGTGAGCAAGTTCAGATGGTGCAACATATTCAGTTGTTAAACATTCTTCACAGTTTGATCATCTCCAGTGATGAAGACATGGTGCACGTCAGCAAAGAAACTCTTGCTGATCTTTCACGACATCTACAACAAACACATGAAACCATTGAGTTTCTTCAACTCAAGTCGCAACTTCAAAGGATTGAACTGCAAGAAAAGCATGATACTTTCAATTTTTTGAACCATCCAGATGATAAATCATTCATTCAAACAGCTTCAAGTGTCGAATTTGTTCCAGTTCCAATTTCTTCCAAGCCCATCATCAAGCCATGGGAAGAAATTCAAATAACAAGAATCGACGAGGCTTAGGATATGTCAACAATGACACCAACCTGCATATCCCAGATTATTCCAAGCCAATTAAGTTCTTCAATGGAGGATTTCTTGCACAACTCACCTCAACATATTCTGAGAAAGTTACAGACAACCAGCAATGCACGCCACCCAAAGTTTCAGACAAACAGAATTGTACGCAACCTGAAGTTGAAGTCCAACTGAGATGTTCTCATTGTCAAAGAACCGGTCATATGGAAGATCAGTGTTTTGATCTCCATCCTTGTCGCCATTGTGGCAATCCCAATCATTCCTCAGCAAAATGTTGCAACCAACAACAATCAGCCAGATTGAAGTTACATTATGAATGGATCAACCCTTGGAAATGGTCATCCACAGTCAACATATTGTCTCAGTTCTAAAATCGCATACAATCCCACATAGTGCAGCCAACAGTGAAAAGATGATGGTACTCTCATGCAGTTGAATGGGTAAGTACACCAGTGTAAAACTCCTACACCTGAAGGGGGGGAGTTCAGGAAAAATTTCCAGAGAATTGTCTCTCCTTTCAGCTGACAAAGGGGGGGAAATTTCAATGAAATTAACGGTGGTTTTCAGACTGAAAGTCTCGACAAAACTAGCAAAAACAGCCAGTGGGCATCTTCAATAACTAGTGGGAATATTCAACAACTAGTGGGCATCAACAAATTTTCCAGTGGGCATCAATAAATTTTCTATTGGGCAGTCGATAGCAAAGAAGCAGTGAATAGTTTTCAACACAGCAAAAGCAACAGTGAGTTGTTTTTGACATCATCAGCCAATGGGCTTTGAAAAAATTTTGTTAGTGGACAAAGGACGCTGATTTCATGAAAAGGATAGATGGATCCTTTTGCAACTTGACACTTGATGGATTTTTCAAGAAAAATTCAGAGATGAATCAGATATGCACCTGACTCATGGTCTCTTCAGATTGCAGTTTTTCAGCATCCAGCTTTGGCGGTTTTTCAGGCAATGTTTTTGAGGATCAACATGAGAACTTGGAAGATGGTTCCTCATTCTTATTTTGGATTTTTCATTGAAGGGGGGAATGTTAGCCTCTCTCAAATAACAATAATAAATCCAAAATAATAAATAAATAAATTAAATATTCCAAGTTATGAATATGTGCCTAACTCTTGGGTTGTTCCTCAAATATTGGAGTTTGTTTAGTAACTCCTATCTTGGTGGGATTTTGGTGAGAAATTATCTCAACCAAAGGATTCTAAGATAGCACGGACTATATTATACATTTTCTCTCATCTATTTAAATTGTAAACTAAATTATTTTAATAAGAGAGAATGATGAGAATGCCATGAGGCTGAAGCCTCTTTTCGGCCATTGTTTTGTCTGGTTTTTTATCTTGTTTTCTGTAATATTTTTTTGAGTTAATTTCATTTCTAACAAGGGTTCAATTGTGGAGCACATTGAGGACTTCTAGAGAGTGAATATCAAGGCAATTGATATTCCATAGGAGGATATAGTTGATTTATTCCTAGTAACTTTAAAGGGTAACATCCAACGTGAGGTTTTCCTTTGGGAACCTTAGTCATTGGAGAATGCATTCATGGTGGCAAGAAAAGTTGAAAGAAAAATTATGGCAACAAGGAGGTTTACCACTCACAACTATAAATATGGAAGTGTTGTTACTCCTAGCATCCATAACCTACAAGTTTGACACCACAACAACTGGAGAGAAAAAGGGAAAAGGGGCTTTGTTATAGTTGTGATATTAAATACGCTAAATTTCATAAGTGTGCTGAGAATACATTATTTTACATAAATTAAGAAGAAGAGGAATAAAAGGAACAAGAAACATCAAAAGAAGAAGATATACACTAGAAACCAACCCTAGGGGATGAAAAAGAACAAATTAATTTGACCATATCTTGTAATGGATTGGTGGAAATTACCACTCCTCAAGCTCTCAAGATAGAAGGATACACCAAGAATAAAAATTTAATAGTGTTGATTGATTCAGGTAGTACCCATAATTTTATTCAATGTAAGATAACCAAGGATTTGAATTGATTTCTATATCCAGAACCAGAGTGTCAAGTGATGGTTTCAAACGTAGGAACTATAAATTGTTCTGGGAAGTTCCATATATCAATATAACCATGGGGGGATATGTATTGAATATTCCAATGCTTTCCATTCCAATTGGTGGTGCTAATGGTGTATTAGAAGTCCAATGGTTACAATCTTTGTGGACGATATCTTTTAATTTTCAAGAAATTTTCTTGAAATTGTTTTGGGAAGGAAAGGAAATTTAGTTATGGGGTATCGCAAGGAAACCTGGGAATATTATAAACTCTAATGGAATGAAAAATATTTTGAATAAGGGACATCGTGGCATAATTACACAATTATGCTCACTAGATGTTCAAAAATTTAATTCATCCATTTCTCTAATTCTTCAAAGAGTACTTGAAAATAATTCCAAGGTATCTAAGACTCCCAAAGGTCTCCCACCTATTTGCAATCATGATCGTGCTATTCACTTGATTCCATAAAGTGTTCCTTCAAACATCAGGCCTTACAGATATCCTTATGTCTAGAAGAGTGAAATTGAACATATGGTTGCAGGAATGCTAGAGGTAGGTATAATTCAACCTAGCCAAAGTCTTTTATATTATGCAAAATTATTGATGCATAAGAAGGATGGATTATGACATATGTGTTTGGATTATATAGAGCTCAATAAGCTCACAATTAAAAGATAAATTTCCCATTCTTGTCATTGATGAATTTTTGGATGGACTACATTCAGAAATTTAATTCACCACACTGGATCTTCGCTTAGGATATCATCAAATTAGAATGAAGACAAAAAACATTCCAAAAGCAACATTCAAAACTCATGAAGGTCATTATGATTTTTTGGCCATTCCTTTTGGCCTTACTAAATCACCTTCCATATTTCAAGGTTTGATTAATTCCATTTTTAAAACATTCCGTAGAAAATTTGAGTTGTTATTTTTTGATGATATACTAATATATAGCAAGTCTTAGAACTTCAAATATCATGTTCAACATGTTGATAGGGTTCTCAAACTATTGGAAGAGAAGAAATTGTATGCAAAATCCTCCAAATATTACTTTGGGGTTTAGGAAGTGGAATATTTGGGTCATATTATATCTCATGAGGATGTTAATCTAGACCCTAAAAAAATTAAAGCCATCAAGGAATGGAAAATCCCCACAATTGCAAGGCATATTTGAGGATTTATGATGTTGACAGGGTATTATCACAAGTTTGTTAAGAGTTATGGGAAAACATTAGCACCACTAACAACATTACTAAAGAAAGATGTATTTCTTTGGACTCCATAAGCAACAAAGGACATGGAAAACCTTAAAGAGGCAATGTGTTGAGCTCCTGTATTATATACACCAGACTTCGCAAAAACCTTTACTGTGGAACGTGATGCCTTAGGAAATGGAATTGGTGTTGTTTTAATCCAAGAAGGAAGACACATTCTTTTGAAAGCCATCCAATCAACGGTACATATTTACACAAACATATTTATGAGAAGGAAATGTTGGAAATACTACATGCCCTAAACAAATGGCGTTGTTACCTAATGGGAAGAGGCTTAAAGGTTAAAAAAAAATAATGATGGTCTTAAATAATTTTTGGAACACACATTATCTTCAGAAGAGAAACAAAAGTGCTTCACAAAGATGTTGTGTTATGACTTTGAAATCATCCACAAAATATGGAAGAAAAATGTGTTGCAGATGAACTCTCAAAAATGGATGCGGATGTGGAAGCATTTCTCTATGCAATTTCTATTATCCAACCTAATTGGATAACTAAAGCAAGTGATGAATTGAATATTGATGAAGAGGTGTGGAAACTCATTCAAAAGTTGCAGAAATATCTCATTGTATCTGCTACGTTTATCTAGAAAAATGATTCACTATTGTACAAATATTGCTTATATCTATGTAAAAACTCCTAACTAAAACAAAAGGTTCTTTTTGAATTTCACACCTCTCCTATAGGAGGGAACTTAGACTTTTTAAGAACTTACCAGAGGGTTAAAAATTATTTTCTTTTGGATGGCCTAAATCTGATATTCATAAGTTTGCGTTAGAATATTTGGTTTTCCAACAAAATAAAGTTGAGATAATTAATGTAACACCCTCCTCCCACATATACCCAAGTAACCGGCCAACTGGGGTAAACATGTGAAGAAGAGTTACTATGATATGATTCAAATCCCTATATATCATTTAAGAAAGTGGAACATATAGAACACAACCAACCTGACCTTCTATACATGCAACAAAACCCCCAAGAGTCATCCAACCCTTCCAAGTGGCCATCCCCTAAGACAACCTGATATTTTACTATATTAAAGCCCCATTCACTCCCATGACATGTGACTGCATGCGACTAGGACTCTCAAGTCACTCCCGCAATAAGGGCATGTCTGCGACTAGGGACTTTTCCCGGTATTTATGTGCCAGCGGCTCTGGATTATGTGCCATGTTTTCAGGGCCGGGACCCAGGCCACTTCCCAAAACTCCATGAAACTTCCAGGAATGATGAATAACATGGAAAAAAATATGCTAATGCAAATAATTTACCAATGGATTAAATATACCCCTACTATCCATGATAATAATTTTGTGAAATGTTTTACACATATACAATCTATAGGTCATAAAAACATATATGAGCTTAGGGGTCTCACACTTATTTGAGAATCACTAAGAAGCATTGATGCCTCATCACAATAACTGCATTACCATCTATTAAGCCATATATTCATTGTACATTCATTTATTAATCAAAACATGATTAGATCCATACATCATCGTTGTCATAAAACTCACTCATAACCAGCATATAAACAATGGAAATATCAAGGATATAACAGCCATATAAGCCACATATAAAATGTATATTTACCCATAAAATACCAAGTAGAAAGATCTCTTATTGAGGATTTCATAAGCCAACCAGGTATGGGTCTTCCATGAACCAACCAACCATTGATTAGGTTGAACCAAATATCTCTTTCAGCCAATCAAACCCGTGCCATTTTTCAAGCATGAATGTGGGATCTCATAAAACAAATCAATCAAAACAAAACTGTGGCTTCCATAGGCAAAACCACCTCAACCCTCAATCAATGATTCCACCTCACGGTCGAACGTCACTAACCATAACCAGATTGATATTTACCCAAGCTGTCCAGGGCTCCAGAGCATTTGTTCCAACCAGGTATTCCAAGACTAGTAACTCAGCCCACAGTTGATGTCAGGCTTCCATAGCATTTTTCTAGCTAAGGTTTCCAGGACTAGCAACTCAACCCACCAAGGGATTCCAGAGAATTTTTCTAACCAAGGATTTTAGGACTATTAAATCAACCCAAGATGTTATAGAGCTTTTAGAGTGTTTTTCCAACCAAGGCTTCCATGAACTAATAACTCAACCCACAACCAAAGGAACATGATAACCAACCATAAAAAAAAGTAAAGAAACCCATAATACCTTGGCTATCAAGGAAATGGAAAGACTAGGAAAAATATCTGTTAATCCAGGAAATCCTCCATGCCAATGACAACTCATAACCAAGAAACCACATGCATGTGCCATGCTTGCCAAAACTAGCAAGGAAAACATACATGTGACTCGATACCTATAAGGAAATCCATTTGTAGTTGTTGATATTGTTGTCCCTTTGTGCTTTCTTGCTTTCCTTTGCCTTCTTTCTCCAAATCCAACATATGCCACACTCCTCCAAGGGTGATCCAATTAAACTCTAAGTGTCTTAGAGTATGAGAGAGATAATAGAACGAGAGCCATAAGTGAACTGGTAAAATTCTAAGAAAAATCTTTACAACTGATCCTCATAAGCCTTTTTATTAATGAAGCTTGTATTTTCTTCATTTTCCATTATTTCCTTCAATTCCTCCTCACATGCAACTTGTGACCTTTCACGTTCATTTTCTCCTAATTTTGATTATTTTCATAAATAAATGCCAAAAATTCCATTTTTCCTTTCCAAAACCTTTAACATTGTTGAAAACATGACAACATACCATTTATTGGAGCTTTATAACACAACTCATTATGGTATCTAAAATAATAACCACATATACACTCATACACATTTGATTCAACCATAAAATAAAAGGATATGATGATTGTATCAATCAAGAAGGGAATCCAAAGGCTCACACCTAAACCCTCAAAAGTAGTACCATGATTCACCTCCTTTCCAGGAAGTCCAGAATCCACTGCCAAAGTCAAATATGCATATAATGTATAGCGCTACAATCCTGCACCACTTTCCCTCTCAATGAACAGTTACTGGCTCATTGTCCTAGGACGCACTCCCAATGTGCATTTGATTCCATTTCGTAATGGTGATGATCATAACAAATCCATCCCTAGCCTTCCATTCTCTGAGACGCAATCCCTCGGGAAATCTGGTAACCCCCCTCCATGCAGTCACACACCTTCCAAATTCCACGGCCACCGCCTTCTCTTCTACACAGTCCATCGGGTGACCCCTCCCTTCTCAAGGTTTCCTCCCAGCAAAAGATCAAAAAACCAAGGAAAATCCCAGCCTTACAACCATCATACCAGTCATTACATTCTCATGGAAATAAAAGGACACTATTGGGTACAAATTTCCCATAATGGCCCTGGTCCTGAAGCGCTTTACCAACATATTGTTGCTTGTTCCAATTCCTTTCAATGAATCTGTGAATTCTTACGGTCGGTTTCAACCATACCAAACTGGGTATTGCGTGCTTTCCTGTACCAAGAACATTCCATTAGATTCAAAATAAATTTAAATAAGTTCAATTCATACCTCATTGGTGGCCCATCAATAACGTACACTTTCAATTCTATTCACTTCCTATCACAACAAGTCAAATTAGTTGTTTGATTAAATCATCATGTATAAATATATCACATCTGATTAGCTCAAAATGCAACCATCCTAAATTAAAATCATTAATAGCATGAAATCATCATAAACCATAATCATAAATCACATGTAACCATCATAACTAAGAATCATAGATCACATGCGTAATAAAACTGAAATAAAATATCGATACTTATCCTTCATCAATCCTTATTTATGCCTTTGTTCTTTCTGTACACACACTAGATTGGTTTCCACACCTGGAAAGCACTCAATGCCTTTTATTCTCTTAAATCATGTAAACATACACACAGTGTACATCACAACACGTGCATCCACACACGGCATACAACACCACACACTAAATACACCCACACCCGACACACAATAGAACATATACACCTACACCCGGTGTACAACACACATGCACCTACATATGGTGTACAACACAATACATATATGTACACAAAGTACAACACAATTAATACACATGTTAGGATACCATGACTACACAATGCACATACATAGTACCACGTGCCTGCAACACAACATGTATGACATGCACACAATACCACACCATTACCATATGTACAACATGTACACAATACCACCTATGTTGGCAATATGATGCAAAGTGTTGTCCTTGGTGGCAACCCACTGAATGAAGATGAAGACATGAGATTGTTGGCATGTGTTGTCCTTGATGGAAATACACCTGATGAAGTTATTCTTGACTTGATGGACTTGGTAAATGATGTAAATATGATGTGATATGATGTTTGTTGACAATATGATGTAGAGAGTTGTTCTTGAATGGCAACCCACCTGATGAAGATGATGGCAACTTACTTGATGAAGTTGTGCTTGATAGAATATGTCTTGATGAACCTGTTTAAAGATGAAAATCTAATGTATCTACAGAGAGTACAGAAGGTAATGAAGAAAGGAATTCAATATGTGCTAGATCTATGATGAAAAGAGTATGTCTCAAGGCATACGCGGAATTTCCCAAGGAGAAGTCGCGTATGCACGCGGTAAAGTACGTGCCAAGTCGCGTATGGGAAAAAGCACTCATAAAGTGCAAAACCAGGGGTAACCACCATGGTATTGACCCATTGTATTGGGTAATGATTCGTCTAAATGACCCCGTCCATGAATACCATCGGAAGTAATGTGGTTTTGGCTCATGGTATTGAAAAAGGGTAAACCTATATAAGGAGAAGAAATTCATTGTGCAAATCATGAGTGTGGGTGCAAGATGTCTGAGCTTGAATGAATACTTCTCTGTGAAGTATATCTGTATGGAAAGGGTAAAGTTTTGATGATAGATCTGAATCTATGATGCACCTATGAAGAAATGATGAAGCGGGATATCTAGATCTGAAATGTATTTGTATCTACTAGATCTGTTTATGGAGTGATTAGATCTGTGATGAGGCGAACATCT
>JAXQQM020080119.1:0-18064 GCA_034641835.2 Pinus albicaulis | reverse complement strand
GAGAAGCAAGAGAGGGTTGTTGATTGTGCATATTTCTGAGTATAGTGTCTGTTTAGACATATACCATTCTCTACTGTTTAGCTGAGAAAAGTGCTTCTTATCACTTGGGAGTTCCTATGCAGGGATCCCACCTCTTCCATTAAGGATTTCTTGGAGGAGTATTGCTGATTTCATCCACTATCAGGAATTTTTCCAAGCTCACCTTTCAGCTACAATGCTAATCCTATTCGGGATAAGCTTTTCCTTACAAGCTGCAGCAAGTGGAGGTCATATTTGCTCAGATCTAGGCCATTTCAGGGTCTCTTTTCACTGGGAAAGTATTCTATCCCATGGGCAAGAGAGTTTTGAACCTTTGGAGATGAATTTCATATATTGGTAGTAGGCCAACTCAGTGTTTCAAGCTATTGCACAATTTCCCTTCCAGGACTGCGTTATTTTCAGAGGAGGAATTGCAGGGTGTTTTGATCCCCTTTTTGAGAAGAGATCTCGGGTGCTAGGATTTGCCTTTCACTTTGGTGATCCATGGATTAGCTTAGTGATCCATGTTCTATATATATCTGATTTGTTTCTAATGTAAAACATCTTCAGAAATTTCTGAATAATATTGTAGATCTCGTACTTTAAACTCAGATCTACTCTTTGTATTGCATGTTTTGATCAAAACCCCAAGGGGATCTTGTAAAAGAGCTTTTCTAATGTACAGATCTGAAATGGATCTGATATTTTGTACACGGATCTGCTCTAGATCTGAAGTGTAACATACAGTTTTTGCAGCTCTTATAAAAATGTTGTTAAGCCATTTTGCAGTAAATACATGTGTTGCAACCCTCTTTTATGAGGAGTTTTCTTCTATTTTATCTTCTACATTCTGTTGTATACTGTAAAGGATTCATCATTGATCTGATTTGTTGTTGTTTATAATAAATCTGATCTTCATTATTAATCTCCTGGTCATGCTCTCAAAACTGCGTTATTTCTGAAGCAATTTGTTGCACATAGCTGCAGCCCCTCTCTTTGGGTGTTTTTCAGCTAGACTAGGTGGTGGGAGGTCTGTTTACCTCACCTAGTTCGATTTGTTTTTTCTCTCCTTTTGGATATAGACCCCAGATCCACTGATATAAGGGATCCAAGAGCTACAAACTCATTTAAGTGCACAGATTTCCAGGAAATGCATTATTTCAGCAGGATTTGCTGTGAATTCCCATTTTGGATAATTCTTGATGAGCCCTACACATCATGATGGGAGGTTTTTTCCTACCACCTATTTGGATCCTTATGGGATCAACTTGGTCATTGAGGATATTGCATTTCAATATCCCATGAAATGAAAAGACAAAAATGTGATTTGGGAGGATGGTATTCTCCATTGGAGGAATGCCACTTATGGACATGATGATAGATACTCACCATGGTTTGGATGGGTGATGTTTATGAGCAAGAGGTTGAGAAACCACTTGTAGGTTTATGACACTATATAGTGGGATGCAAGACTACGTTGGTTGCTCTTGAAAGATTTTGGTCATCCCATGACACATTCTATTTCAAAGGGTATGTGTATGGATGGATTGTGGGATGACGCTTACATCATATGGCAGCAAGGATTTTTGATGTATTAGGGTGGTGTGATATCTTTCATATCAACTATTATGATATTGCTCCATGATTTATATGATGATGGTGTGGGGAGGAAACTAGAGATGTTGTTGCTTTGGTTGTTATTGAGAGAGTATGGGTTGATCTTATCCCATACTTTGCATGATGTTGCAGGAGTAGGAGATGGCACTATCATGGTGCAAAGGGGCTACTCTTTAACCTTGGAAGATGAGGAGGTGCTTCCACTTTTGGAAGGATCTCTCACACATAGAAGCATTATTTTTTATGATGACTTTGACATGTGGACTGTCAAAGGATGGAGCTATGAGATGACAGGAGCCTTATTACAAATACCAACAACGCTATGGAGCTTGGGTTGTTTGATGGAGTGTTCCTAGGAATACTTCACATATGATGCACTAGGGAGGCATGCAGGAGATGAGTGTGATGGAGTAGTGGATGGAGATATCTATTACCATGATATGATCTTCTTGACTTGGATTTTCAAGCATAAGAAGAGAGATCTACATGTAGCACTTGTGGGCTTTCCTTCCATGCACCTTGATGCATATCATTACTTACTAGAGGATTTCACTTGGGAGGGAATCCAACAGGATGTATATCAGCATATGGGGATATGCATAGCCCAGATGATGATGGAGAGGTTGTCACAACCACTTCCCTACTCATTTGAAGTGAGGGAGAACTTTCAATTGAGCCATTTCAGCTCAATGACCAAAGTACATGATAGAGGATGTATATTTATGATTTATGATTTGTACTCCATTTTTTATGAGCAGCATATTGTACCTAGGAGGGTATTTTATTTTTGTATTTTTTTTTTTGATGTACTTGAGGCCATTTGTAGCATTGATGTTGGTCATTCTATTTATGGTTTGTGGAGGATGCCACATGATTTTGGTGTGCACCATTGGCACCAAGTTTTACTTTCATGATTCATCTTGTAGGATGATTGTGGCAACAAACAAGTGGGTGAAAAGACACTTGTTACACTTTTTTTTGAGGCAGGCCAAGGATGCACTGCGTTGGTTCCACATATGGAACTATGATCCACCTTCTAGTTGTCATATGGCAGCTTGTTTCTATCTATTTTTGCTTCCATGTATTGATGATGTTCTTATTCTTATGGGAAGCTTTATTGGGAGGATGACACAAGAGTTGGAGGTGCCCATTGGGAGTATGATTCTCCATACTTCACATGTTACATGTTTCAAAAAAATAGTGGGCAAACCATGATTTCCACACTACACCTCCTGTCTTCATGTGGGAGGAGCCATTTGGAGAACTTGAGTTCTTGGCAAAGGCATTTCATGGATGATTTCGTGGATGGGATGACTTGGGTCATTCTTGGAGGCCATGATATTTCATCCCAGGATCAGCAGCAGCCCCATACATATCATAAGTGGAGAGAGAAGTATCATGGGATGGACATTTTAGTCCCACATATTTAGCTATGCATCCCACCTTCTTTGCAAGAGCCTAAGGTGGAGGAGATTTTTCATGAGTTGCCATGCTGGAGGGTGACTCACTTTTTGTGGATGATAGCTTAGGGATGGAGGCTTCACATGGGGATGATGAATCCCAATATATTTTTGATTCCATGCCTCAAGAAGGCTGCTACACCACATTTTTGTTTCCATATATGTCCCACATTTTCATGTTCAGAGCCATTTGGAATTTTCACCAAAGGCATACCTTTACAATTGGGAGGAACAACTTAAGGGCATATTGTTGAGAAATCATGTTGTTCTTTGGATGAACTCTTCACTTTAGGATGCTACAGGAAGAAGAGGGGAGGCTCTTCAGTTCTATTCTTGTAGTTGCTTGAGGACAAGCAACATTTGGGAGGGGAGGACTGAAATATTCCAAATTAGCATGCAGCTAATTGGAATATTATTTTTTCTCTAAACACATTGTTAGATGAATAAATGGGTAGGGAGATCCATAAATATTTCTAGCAACAATAAAAACCCTCTTAATGGGGAAAGGATCATATTCGAAACTGGATAAAAACACCTTCATGTGTGAACAATGCTTAATGCATGTAGACAAAGTCAAGTTTGACCAAGTCAACTAAGAAAGTATGGAGGATGTAGAACATTAATAAAGATCACTTAGTGGGGATATGAATTTGTTTAGATAGTTGGAATAAAGCCACCTTGAGTGTGGAAGAAGACATTGCATGGAGATCCAGTCAAGGTTGACCAAATCCATTAACGCTGTTATGGAGGAGTGGTATTGATGATGGGACAACACAATTTTGGAGGGATATTCATTGCATGAAGATGGAAACCCTAATGAGTGGGATCAAAGGTGAGAAGAATCACATTGTTTATAAGGAGGAGGATGACAGCCATATGGGGTTGGCTTATGATTATTATTTTCTGATTATATGGTCTGTTTAGACATATTTCTTTCTCTAGTTGTTTAGCTTAGACAGACTATTGTTTAGCACAAGGTCTTCCTGTTTAGGAATTCCTTCTCATTCCTTGAGGAGCTCTTGGAGGAGTCTTGCACCATATTGTCCACTATCTAGCTTGAGGCCAAGCTTCATCTTCCTTTGATAGCATAGATCCTGTTGAGGGTTTGACTGTTTCAGTAAGCTGCAACAATTGGAGGCTAGATCTTCAGATCTAGGCCATCTCAATACTTATTTTCAGTTGAGAAGGGTTCTGATCCATTGGGAGGAAAATATTGAAAGTTTTGAGCTAAATTTTCATATCTTGGTTTTATTCTAATAGTATTTTGTCCCCTACATCATATAAGAATTCTAGATCTGCTTAATTTCTGAAGGAGCTACTGCAGGGTGATTTAGTGCACCATTTGGAGAACTGATTTTCTGAGTGTTTGGGATCTACCCTTTACTTTGGTGATCTGTTGGAGGATATCAGTTTATTGTTTATATCATATCATATCCAATTTATAGATATGAATATTTCCATATATATGTAGTCTTAGATCTCATATATACACTTTGTACATGGTGTTTTATTGAAAACCCCAAAGGGGATTGATAAAAGAGCTTGTATAGTGCATGGATCTGATATAGATCTAAATTTTTGTCCACATAATTTCTCTAGATCTGATGTAAAACCTACTGCTGTTGTAGAGGTAATAAAATAACGCTTTCATGGTATTCTAACTTTTACACATGGTTGCAGTCCCTATTTTTGCATGATTTTGAGCTATTTGTGGCATGGGAGGCTTGTTTAGCTATGCAATAGTGATTTGTTTCTAATTTCCTTTCATATCTAGTTACTATAATATCAGATCTAAGGGATCCATGAACCGCGTTTAACTTTCATTGCATATATTTCTGAAAAATGCATTATTTTAGCATGTATTGCTGAGTTTTCCCATTTGAGAATATTACAGTGGTATCAGAGCATGATCTTTGGCTCAGCCTGTGAGTTTCAAGCCAAGATGTTATAAGAAGAAGAAAGAGATCAGAATGATGGGAGGAATGAGTTTCATCTCATCTATTTTTAGATCTAAGAAGGACCTCACCAAGAAGGTCAAGCAAAGAAGATTGGAGAAAGAAAGTGAAACCACCTTAGGGTTTCAAGATGAGGAAGGTCCATGTACTTCCTATCAGCAAAAAGAAGATCTAGTATTACCTTAGAAACATTATATGGCCTTTTGTTCTGAAGATAAGAGGCATAAAGATGGAGGAAACTTAGATCATGATATTCTAAGTGAATATCTTGCAGAATATAAGTCTCAACCTAGAGCTATAAAGGATAATCTAACTCTCCCATAGTTCATTCAGCTCAAAGAAGAAAGGAGACCTTGCAGCAATAGAAGAATGAAGGGAAATATATTTCTATTGTCTGCTTTTGATGGGTCATCCTCATGCACAAAAAAGGCTTGGGGAAAGAGGTTGGATGGATTTTTCCTGCTACATCCAGTAGTAGAGAAATAAGTTGTTGAGATTGTGGCACTGCACCTTCAAGGTGAAGCACACAATTGGTGGTTCAGCCATTTGGGTCATGCAAAAGTGAATGCATATGCATATTTTGCTCAAAGGTTGATCAAGAAGTTTGATAAGAAGAAATCAGAGGAAAAGAAGCCTTGACCACTATTGACTACAAGAGCACTTATTTCAGGAGGAACGCCACTTGCACGTTTGCAAGATGATCTTGATCTCTTAATATCTAGAGTCCCATGCACCATTTTGGAGATGCATGAGGAAGAAGAGACTTGTACTAGCATTGATAAAGCTATAGAAGAGAAACCACCATCATCAGTAGTTGGGGAAGCCATCACACTAGAAGGAGGTACCCTTGTAGTAGTACAAGATGTTCCCATGTTGTACCAAGGTATGCAAATGTTTCCATTTCTGGTTATTTCAATGCACCATGTTGAGGATGATGGGAAGGTACTATTGCATGACCAAGGGTCAAATGATATTGCTGATTTGGAGAAACAAACTTTCATTGTGTTGAGCAGCCTTGATTTATTCAAGGGAGAGACAAACAACCATCCTAGTGTATCATTGATAAGCTGCACACAACCCTTGAGGTTGGGATGTAGATTCTTGGAGGATGGGATGAGTATTGTCTTGAACATTACATTGCAAAAATATGTGTTCAACGTTGGACATGATCTTGAGGCAGCAGCTCCACCATCATGGAGATCAACAACGTTATCATTTAGCAACAGTGATGATTTTGGGGCCCAACCATTGTTGGAACATTCCAATGAACTTCCCATATATATAACAAAGGGGGAGCAGATAGATGATGGAGGGCATCTTGGGATGGATAACATCTCTCATGTTTGTGTTGGATACTGCTTGATGAGCCCTACACATCATGATGGGAGGTTTTTGCCTACCACCTATTTGGATCCTTATGGGATCAACTTGGTAATTGAGGAGATTTCATTTCAATATCCCATGAAATGAAAAGACAGAAATCTGATTTGGGAGGATGATATTCTCCATTGGAGAAATTCCACTTATGGACATGATGATAGATACTCACCATGGGTTGGATGGGTGATGTTGATGAGCAAGAGGTTGAGAAATCACTTGTAGGTTTATGACACTGGACAACAGTATGCAAGACTACGTTGGTTACTCTTGAATGAGTTTGGTCATCCCATGACACATTCTATTTCAAAGGGTATGTGGATGGATGGATTGTGGCATGACACTTACATCATATGGAAGCAAGGAGTTTTGATGTATTGGGGTGGTGTGATATCTTTCATATCAACTATTATGATACTTCTCCATGATTTATATGATGATGGTGTGGAGAGGCAACTAGAGCTGTTGTTGCTTTGGTTGTTATTGAGAGATTATGGGCTAATCTTATCCCATAATTTGCATGATGTTGCAGGAGTAGGAGGTGGTACTATCATGGTGCAAAGGGGCTACTCTTTAACCTTGGAAGATGAGGAGATTCTTCCACTTTGGTAAGGATCTCTCACATATAGCAGCATTATGTTTGATGATGACTTTGATATGTGGAGTGTCAAATGGTGGAGCTATGAGATGACAAGAGCCTTATTACAAAGACCAACAATGTTGTCACTTGGGAGCTTGGGTTGTTAGATGGAGTGTTCCTAGGATCACTTCACATATGATGCACTAGGGAGGCATGTAGGAGATGAGTGTGATGGAGTAGTGGATGGAGATATCTATTACCATGATATGACCTTCTTGACTTGGATTTTCAAGCATAAGAAGAGAGATCTACATGCAACACTTGTGGACTTTCCTTCCATGCACCTTGATGCATATCATTCCTTACTGGAGGAGTTTACTTGGGAGGGCATCTAACAGGATGTATATCAGCATATGGGGAGGTGCATAGCCTAGATGATGATGGAGAGGTTGTCACAACCACTTTCCTACTCATTTGAAGTGAGGGAGAACTTTCAATTGATCCATTTCAGCTCAATGACCAAAGTACATGATAGAGGATGTATATTTATGCTTTATGATTTGCACTCCTTTATTTTTTATGAGCAGCATATTGTACCAAGGAGGGTCTTTCCTTATTGTATTTATTTTTTTGATGTACTTCAGGCCATTTGTAGCATTGATTTTGGCCATTATATTTGTGGTTTGTGGAGGATGCCACATCATTTTTGGTGTGCGCCATTGGCACCAAGTTTTACTTTCATGATTCATCTTGTAGGATGACTGTGGCAGCAAACAAGTGGCTGAAAAGACACTTGTTACACTTTGTTTTGAGGCAGGCCAAGGATGCACTACACTGGTTCCACATATGGAACTATGATCCAACACCTGGTTGTCATGTGACAACTTGTTCCAATCTGTTTTTTCTTCCATGTATTGATGATGTTCTCGTTCTTATGGGAAGCTTTGTTGGGAGGATGGCACAAGAGTTGGAGGTGCCCATTGGGAGTATGATTCTCCATAATTCATATGTTACATGTTTTAGGGGAAACAATGGGAAAACCATGATTTCCACACTACACCTCTTGTCTTCATGTGGGAGGAGCCATTTGGAGAACTTGAGTTCTTGGGAGAGGAATTTCATGGATGATTTGGTGGATGGGGTGACTTGGGTCATTCCTGGAGGCCGTGATATTTCAGCCCAGGATCAGCAGCAACCCCATACATATCATAAGTGGAGAGATAAGTACCGTGGGATGGAAATTTTAGTCCCACATATTCAGCTATGTAGCCCACCTTCTTTGTAGGAGCCTAAGGTGGAGGAGATGTTTCATGAGTTGACATGTTGGAGGGTGACTCACTTTTTATGGATGATATCTTGGGGATGGAGGCTTCACATGGGGATGATGAATCCCAATATATTTCTGATTCCATGCCTTAAGAAGGCCTCTAGACCACATATTGTTGTTTCCATATATGTCCCACTTTTTCATGTTGAGAGCCATTTGGAATTTTCACCAAATGCATACTTTTACACATTGGAGGAACAATTTAAGGGCATATTGTTGAGAAAGCATGTTGTTCTTTGGAGGAACTCATAACTTGAGGATGCTACAGGAGGAAGAGGGGAGGCTCTTCAGTTCTATCCTTGCAGTTTCTTGAGGACAAGAAACATTTGGGAGGGGAGGACTGTAATATTCCAAAATTAGCATGTAGCTAATTGGAATATTAATTTTTCTCTAAATGCATAGTTAGATGAATAAATGGGTAGGGAGACCCATAAATATTTCTAGAAGAGATAAAAACCCTCTTAATGGGGAAAGGATCATATTCACAGCTGGATAAAAACACCTTCATGTGTGAACAAGGCTTTATGCATGTAGACAAAGTCAAGTTTGACCAAGTCAACTAAGCTAGTATGGAGGATGTAGAACATTAATGAAGATCACTTAGTGGGAATATGAATCTTTTTAGATAGTTGGAATAAAGCCACCTTGAGTGTGGAAGAAGACATTGCATGGGGATCTAGTCAATATTGACCAAATCCATCAGCGTTGTTATGGAGGAGTGGTAATGATGATGGGACAACGTAGTTTTGGAGGGAGATTGATTGCATGAAGATGGAAACCCTAATGAGTGGGATCAAAGGTGAGAAGACTCACATTGTTTATAAGGAGGAGGATGGAAGCCATATGGGGTTAGATTATGATTATGATTTTATGATTATATGTTTTGTTTAGAAATATTTATTTCTCTAGCTTTTTAGTTGAGATAGAGTGTTGTTTAGCACAAGGTCTTCCTGTTTAGGAATTCCTTCTCTTTCCTTGAGGATATATTGGAGGAGTCTTGCACCATATTGTCCACTATCTGGCTTGAGGAAAACCTTCATATTCCTTTAACAGTGCAGATCCTGTTGAGGTTTTGACTGTGTCAGTAAGCTATAGCAAGTGGAGGCTAGATCTTCAGATCTAGGCCATCTCAATACTTATTTTCAGTGGAGAAGGGTTCTGATCCATTGGGAGGACAACATTGAAAGTTTTGAGCTAAATTTTCATATCTTGGCTGTAGGCCAATAGTATTTTGTCCCCTACAGTGAAAAATAATTCCAGATCTGTGTAATTTCTAGAGGAGTTGTTGCAGGGTGATTCAGTGCACCATTTGGAGAGCTGATTTTCTGAGTGTTGGGGATCTACCCTTCACTTTGGAGATCTGTTGGAGGAGATCAGTTTATTGTTTATATCAGATCAGATCCACTTTCCAAATATGAATATTTCCATAGATCTGCAGTCATATATCTCAGATCTACACTTTGTACATGGTGTTTCGCTGAAAACCCCAAGGGGGATTGATAAAAGAGCTTGTATAGTGCATGGATCTGCTATAGATCTAAATTTTTGTCCACATACTTGATCTAGATCTGATGTAGAACCTCTTTGCTTTTTCACAAAGAAAAAATTCATAATTTTATTTATGAGAAAAACAAAATTACATGTTGTATGAGCTGGTATATGTCCAAAGACATTCAAGTTGCCGCAAATGAAAAAGCAATAGAGTTACAATTAGGATTTTCTCCCCTTCTTCTTTTCAACCTTTCGCCAAGCACCAAGTGTTGGCGTGGTCTCGATAAGGACAAGCTGATTTTCTTCTGCTTGTGCTCCATTATCCTTATCAGAGTCTGATGTGTCTGATGTATGTGTTCTTTTATTTCCCCCACTGTCTAGTGCTCCAGGTACCATATCCTACTGAGTCTTTGTGGTGGTGTCGAGAGGATCTTGCATTTCTTGTTCTTGTGTGCCCAGGGAGGTATCTGTTTGTTGATTCTCATGTGGTGTTGGTTCCTCCTCTTCTTCCTGTAGATCTGGCTCTTCAGAGGGAAATTGCCAACCTTTAGCAGCTTTGCCTATTTTCTTCTTTTTGATGTTATCCCTTTTGGCTACCGGGCATGATTTTTGTAGGTGGCCTGTGCACCTGCATATCCGGCATCTGAAGGCTGTGTTCTCATAGTCTAGATGCTGTGTCCATCTCTGTTGTTTGTTATTCAGCATAATGGACTCTGGGAGTCCTTTGCTCAAGTCAACCTCCACACAGATTCGTGCGAAGGTGAATATGTGCTCCTCCAGGCGTTGAGTGTCTATTTTAATGTATCTACCAAGGGTGTTTCCAATGCAGCCAAGAACATTTTCATTCCAAAAATGTAGCGGGAGATTGTAGAGCCTAACCCAGACCGGCATTTTGGTCACCTCCATGGTGTTGGCATCAAAATTTGGGAACCATGGTGAAATGAAGAGTCCCGTGGAGCCCCAGAACCATGGTCCTTGACTGATAATGGCATCTCTGGCCTCAGTAGATGCAAATTTGACAATGAAGAAACCCTTAGAACATAGGTGTATTTCACAATCCATGGTCCAGTTTGTAAAAATCCAATGGAACAACTCCATTGGTTTGGGCCAGAAGCAGTTGAATCTGCCTATAATTGCTTGGTCTTCGTAGGCAGTTCTATGCATATCAATATCAAGACTGTCAATATTTATTTCAGGCACGCTGTCTTGCAGTTCTACAATGTATGGCTTGGGGGAGCTTTCTGCAGGGGCTACAGGTATTGTGGATTTGTTTTTGTCCCCCTGTAGGACATTCCTGTATGAACCTTTAGAGTTTACCATTTTGGATGCCCCTGCTCCCATGGAGGAACCATGTGCTCTGTTTTGGCCCATCATTCCACCCCTCAGTCTAAGGTTGAGGCAGATAGAAGACCCATTTACAATGGCGTAGTCTTTAAGAGTGCGATGGTCAGCTAAAGCCTTCCCCCCAAAAATCAGTGACTGTGAATAAAATGGGTACCCCGCAGCAGATTGTATTTCTTCCTTCAGAAGTAGTATAGAGTCTGTTGTTCGAATCCATAAAATGATGCTTTTACCTACAGGAGGCTTAATGAAAACTTGAAATGGTTTCGAATCTACCTGAGGGTCGATGTTGCAAGTATGCTGGCTGCATCTTTTGTCAATATGCACATCATTCATGGCGTGGGCCTGTGCCTGGCTTGGAAAGTCCGAGGATAGCCATAGAGTTCGCTTAAAATCGGTAGCCCCATTATCTGCTGCGCTGGAGGAGATAGCAGGCCCTTGCAGATTCTGTAATGTCTGCAGCTGTGGTGGCCACAAGGCATTTAACCCAAAACAGATATTACCCAAAGCCCAATAGCGACCCTGCACTTGAGGAGCCCAAGGCGTGGATAAGCCGAACCGGCCATCAAATATAATAGAAAACCGAAATCCACTCCCAATAGCGATGGCGAGATCCCAGTGTGATCTACCAGCAGAAAAAGCAGTATTAGCGGTAGTTGCAACGGAGACATCCATGTATCAGTCTCGGCAAAATATAAAACCTCCCAATCACGAATGGTTCCCCATCCCAAAAAATGGCACGGAGCCGGCAAAGAGGGTAACACGGTGACCCAATCCATGATAGTGCCACAGTATCGATCTCCAATCGGCGGCGGTGGCGATGAAGAATTTGTAACCTAATTGGAAGAAATTGCTTTGCGCACACCATCAAATGATTCTGTAGATCCTACTACTATTGTAAGAGGTAATAAAATAACACTTTCATGGTATTCCGGCTTTTACACATGGTTGCAGCTTTTACACATGGTTGCAGTCCCTATTTTTGCATGATTTTGAGCTAGTTTTGGCACAGGAGGCTTGTTTAACTATGCAATAGTGATTTGTTTATGATTTACTTTGAGATATAGTTACTATAATATCAAATCTAAGGGATCCATGAACTACATTTAACTTTCATTGCATACATTAATGAAAAATGCATTATTTTAGCATGTATTGCTGAGTTTTCCCATTTGGGAATATTACACCATATGAATGTGTATGTTGTGTTTTTGAGTTATAATCTAAATTTTGGTTAATTGTGATGTGGTTGTGAAAATTTCACGCATTAGTTTTACCACAATAACCCTGTTTTACTCTGTTTCACCTTGAGTAAAATTATTTTATTTTATTTTCTCCTCTATAGTTTCGATTTTAATCTCTGCCACCCTGTATTAAAAGGAATACATTCATAATTTGATGTTCGAAACTATATGTTCTGGATTAAGTAAGTTCCGCAACTCTGTGTAAACTTGAGTAACTATTTTGTCTTAGTTAAAGTCATTTCCGAAACTCTGTGTGAACTCCTTATGTTGAGGGAAAACAATTTCCTCTGTCTTTAAATTTTTTGACACAAAGCAGGAAAAGAAATTTGCTATCGAGAAAACTCTAAATGGTACCCTGATAGGCAGCTAGAATCTAATCTAGGGTGAATGTGGGGTGTAAGTAGAGATATAACATGACCTTATTGATGGCACTTCAACATATTTTAAAATAATGAAATATGAATCTGATAAATAAAAAGAGGAGAAGGAGTAGGAAGAAGCGAAGGAGCTTCCAATGGAAAACAAGAAGTCAGAGTCGAATGTTGTAGAAGGTTATTCTTTATCGAAATTTATTCCAACTATAGGATATGGCAACACTATTCAAAGGCATGAGGTTTAAGTCTCTGCACAATAACTATGATAAAATTTCTCGGCATGCACAAGAAGGCACCAAAAAATCATAGGAATTAGTGATCCAGAAGCTTTGTTAGAAGGCAATAGTCTAACCAACAAGCTTCAACAAAAGATTACAAAACATATTACAAAGGGAAACTCGGAATAAACCATATGATTTCAAGGAATATGTATAGAATTTTCAAAATAGTTCAATGATGTTCAGTGAAGTTCATATTCCAGATTTGGTGGTATTAAAAAACAACGGTGGAGAAAGTTGAGGACATGGTGAATTATGTATGTTGTAACGCTACGTAGTGGAGAGGTGCTAATAGGAGGGGAGTTGAGGAATGCCGAAGAGATGCATAGTAGGGTGCTAGCATACTGTGGGAGAACATTCGAGGGACCAGAGTCAAAGGAATGTTAGGAGCATAGTGCCAACTATGGGTGGGTGAACGTGGTTCCGCTGCAGGAGGAGAGGCAGTGGCATAGTGATTAGAGTCACTCCAACCTCAACACTCCTAGAACTTTAAATTCTCAGTGAAATGAATTGATTTGGTGGGACCATTAATAGTTTTGACTATTCATAGGAGTCGAGGGTGTCTGAGTGTTGTCATGTGATGAGGAGGAGCATTGTATGAAGCAACTTGTGTGCAACATATTAGGCGTCAGGAGAAAATTAGAGTATTGCATGTGTCCTGTAACATAGAGACCAATGTTATTCAAGGAATATAAGAGTAGCCCTATGTTTAAAAACAATCTAATCTAGAATAAGGCCACACATCAGGCTTCGATACCATGTCAAACACAACCATGGTGAAGACAAGGATGAATGATAAGAAATGAATTATATTTACTATTAACATGATATAAATTTATACTACATTCATATGACCCTTGGTTTCAAATTCCAAGGTCTCTTAGACACCCTTAGACTATTCATATTCCATCACACCAACCCTTAGAGGATTGTGTGTCCAACAGGAGGTGTGGAAATATGTTTATTTCTCATCGATCAAGGTTAATGAGACAACCCGATTGTATTTGGATTATGCATGCCATGTAAATATTCTGTATTTGAATTTTAAAATTTAAATTGGGTTGAGTAAGGGACACAGATTGCAAGGGACTAAAGGAGGTCAATTGCTTGGTAAGTTCAACTTACTTGCTATAAGAAAACTGGATTGTTTGGAAAACCATTGAATATTGGTGGTTGTGTTCCTAATGGGGTGTGTGTGGTGTTTTAAATGGGACTGGTGTTGTGAATTTATGGACTACAAATGAAGGGACACAACCTATGATTTCTTTGGAACTGCACAAGAGAGTAAAAGGACGAAAAAAATTATGAAATTAGAGAAAATTTGAGGTATAAAATGGGCCTCCTAAGGAAAATTATAAAATAATAGTGGAAATAATAAAATAATATTAGATTACATCATCAAATTTTATAGGTAAAAAAGAAAAAACTACTTATTCAACTTATCTCCCTACTATTTTACTCAAAATTCGAGCGGGAACACTCGTTGGATGTAGAATTTAATTCCTCATCCAACGAGTACCCATGTTGCATTCTTTCGATGGATCCTGCTACATGAAAAATGAGAAATACATGAAAACATGATTGCATGTTTTCATGTATTTCTCATTTTTCATGTAGCAGGGTCCATCAAAAGTATGCAACATGGGTACTCCTTGGATGAGGAATTAAATTCCTCATACAACGAGTGCTCATGCTTGAAAATTTAGTAAAACCATAGGGATATAAGTTGAAAATACGAGTTGAAAAAATATTTTTATTTTTTATTTTTATTTTTTAATCATTTTACCTTTTTACTCCAAAAATGGTGAATCATCCCCCATGGTTGACATCATCATCTTGAATCCTATTGGTCCTTATAAAGCTAATTTTGGTTGTAAATTTTTGTTTTGAGGCCCATTTTAGACCCTAAAATTTCTCTAATGGAAGGAGTTGTGTATGCAATTGGAAAAGAAAGGAATTCAACCTAAGAAAAAATTACATGGAAAACACATGGTCATGAGCAAGGGGGCATGTGGAAAAAGGGAGAATGAAATCCTGGAAAAGAAGCAGAGCACGAGTGAGGAAGTGCACAATTATCATAGGAGTAACATGGAGGAGTTGGTAAGCACATGGAAGTGCAAATAATGCACACCCATAAAACCTTTGAGGTACATTGGGGTAGACAATGTACTTAGGAAAAGAGAGAGCGAAAGGAGGCTCACTGATGGTGTGACATGTGCACAGAAGAATACATAAGACATTATGTTGTGAACACTAAATAAAAAAAAGAGTACCTGATTCATAAAAAAAAATTGGTGATACCTACAGCGGTGAGGAGGATATTTGGCTCAGTCACCACTCTCAAAAGATATTCACACTTTTGGTTGAGAAATAGGAGCATAACTAGACTTCCTTCATGTAATTCTTAATCTTGGGATACCCTGTGGGGGGTTGGAGGGTGGATATGGTGTTCTTTATATTCCGTTGACAACCTGGGGTAGGGACTTAGGCCTTGAATTCTTGATTGGGGAATCTTTAGATTCTCCATTTATTTTTTTTCATTTGGTTCTGACGGTGAGTTATGGATTCCCTTATTTGGGTGGAACCAATGTGTTTCATGATTATAGGGTGGAGGTGAAGCTTCTGAAATACTTAGAAAGTGTATGTGGTTATTGGATAACTGAAGGGTCGAGGTAGGATTCCTATGGATTCCCTGTGTATTGGCTGACTATTGAGTAGCTAGCGGGTGGAGGTAGGGGGGCCTCTAGTGTCCCCATTTTAGTTGGAAAATGGTGTCTATTCCCTTGAGCAAGACCACCTCAGTATCTGGAATCTAGGTTGGGGGTGAAAAATGCAAGTAATCTTGGTTGCAACTTATCTATGGTTGGGTGGAGAGTTGTAGTCCCTACATCAATTTCCCATATTCAATACAAATCCAAGATAAGTCTTCCCATGTAGAATATTGTTATGAATCTATGATAAATTGTGAATGGATGTTGTATTACTTGTAATCATGTGTGTACATTTATAGCTACAATCAACATGAGGAAGTGAATGAATGATTTCATGATGAAAGGGCCCACACTAACATCCTAGATTCATGGATTATTCACTATGATGGTGCTGAGTTTCACTAGTTGAAGTGATTGCATAGTAGTGTCAATGGGCATTGTCGAATGATTTGTAATCTTGTGTTTGTTTCATGTTGATTTGTTGAACAAGTTTTAACATAGTTTTTTTTATTCCTATTGGTATATTGATCCGTAAAATGTTGTGGATACTTCATTGGACAGTTCATCACAATAGATCTAATAATATTATAGTTAAAATATGAAATTCTACATTATTACAATTATCTTAAATTTATAGATCAATAGATTTTACTGTAAATAGTGCATGCATGAAAATAAAAATTATGTAGAATAGACAATAGAAAATAAAAGCTTACACACACATAAAATACATGAATTTCTATGGGAAACCCTTTCGGGAGAAAAACCCAACTGGAAGGTGAGGTCACTCTACTCTCTTTCTTTTTCTAGAAATATGGCTGCGAGTACAAAAAAGTATGGCATGTGGCTCGTGGGATGCTATAGTGCACAAATACTCTCTGTTTTCTCTATCTCCTATCCCTTTTGGATATTTTTTTCTCAGGTATGGAACAAATTCACTTGAAATAATGGAATGCCTCTTCCTCCTAGTGGCTCGATTAGAACACGGCCCGATAGCCTACAATGGTTAATGTTGACTACCTCAAATCTTAACCAGAGTTACAATATATAATAATCTAGAGTCTTTTACGTCATAATCATGTGGATAGACCCTTTTACATAAATTATGGGGGCTGACATGGCATCCTCCCGAATTATGGGTGTGAAAACAAGAAGGTAAACTTCCAAGTGGTATAAATTGTGCGTATAGACTTTGATTCACACACTTATTGTGATATTGGAAATATCTTTGTGTGTAAAATATCATGAAAAGGTGAAGTTCTAAATTGAAAAAAATTTACCCCAAAAACATGTCGTTTGATGCATCAAAATGCTCCCAGAAGGTTTCAGGCCTTATTTTCCCAAAGTGAGTCATGCCTGTAAAAAAGGTCATGTGAGTTGATTCCTCCCCTTTTTTCTCTTTGAATGCATAAATATGGATGAAAAAAAATATAATCATATAATAAAAATCACACCTCCCCATTTTGGGAGGAGTTTGGTCCCCAAAAGCCTCTATTGAATCAGGTGAGGAAATTTTTCCTCCACCTTCTCTCTGGTGTACCATTTAGCTTTGTCTTAAATTTATCCTTTCAACCCAATCATGCCAAAGGTTTTGATGCCTCTATCTTGTACTTCTAGACCTCTTATGAAAAAATTTATCTTTTATCAACTCTGCCTGAGCATCTGGTGTGAAATAATCTATGGAAGGTAGGACCTCTTCCTCTTCCTGATCTAGAATGGAAGGCTCATAGAGTTTCAAACTATCTATATTCACAACTAAGGAAATGTGCATATATGGTGGAAATCTAAGTTGATAGGCATAATCATCCATCTTTTCTAGTATCTCAAAGGGACCATACCTCAAAGCCTTGATTTTCTTACCAGCCCCCTGCAACCTCTCCTTGTTCAACTGTAGCCATACTTTGTCTCCCACCTTGAAATATTTCTCTATTTTGTGTTGATCATGCCTGGCCTTATACTTCTCCCGCAAATTTTGCAGTGTTTCTTTTACCTGTAGATGGATCTGGTAAATATTCTCTACAAAATTTTCATCCCTCAAAGCATGTTTTGTAAGAACTTCCCTCACTCCTCCTTCATTCCCATATGCAATGTCCAAAGGTGAAGGTGTAAAATATCCAAAAACAAGTTTCAAATTCTCATACTTTCCTATAGAAGTGTGGATTTATTTGATGTAAGAAATTGATATCTATACTAGATTTTCATCCTAGGTATTTATTTGCTTATGGTTGTATCTCCTTATAAGTTTCACCAAAGTTCAATTGCCTACTTTCGTATGTCCATCTCTCTATGGA